>VDFB02047397.1:101837608-101971558 GCA_007258455.2 Sequoia sempervirens | reverse complement strand
ACATCCCCTTAAGACAACCTATAATTAGTGTTGGATGTTATTATTTGTTTTGACAACTTATAAATTAGTATTGGATGCCATTATTTGTTTTGACAACTTATAAATTAGTGTTGGATGCCATTATTTGTTTTGAAAGCTTATAAATTAGTGTTGGATGTCGTTATTTGTAAAGTATAAATATTTAAATGTCCTATTAATTTCAACTTTAATTTCATATTTATATTTAATTTCACATTAATGTCCTATATTAATGTCTTGACTATGAACATAAAATGCATAAATGTACATGTGTAAATTAAAATTTCAAAATATAATAAAGTCCATAATTTATGTAAATATATTAAGTGCATGAAACCAATATATTAAGTGCATGAAACCAATCTATTAAGTGCATGAAATAAAGTCCATCAGAGTACAACCTATGAACTAAAGTCCAACTAAGTATTTGAGCCATGAAATATAAAGTCCAATAGAGTACATGAGAAACCAGAAATATAGTCCATGAAATAAACAAATATAACCCATAAAATCATGTTTCTAGGTCATGTATTGTCTCTATAATCAAGAGATTTCTTCACGCCATGTGGACTATGTGGATGATCTGAAACACTCTGTACAAGAGAAAGATGAAATCAAATGTAAGACAATGAAAAATGATTTAATGATAATTTAATTTATAATTCATCATAAAATTAAATTACCATCATATCTAGGTCTGGATGCTCGGGTGCACCTGAAGCAACCTCTAAATTCTTTGAATTAATCTACATAAAAAAGACAAAGAAAGTTGAAATTATATGTACAATTCTGTAATTAAAAATGATTTAATTCAATTTAATTTATAATTTATCATATTTTAATTGTACCATATTTTGAGGTTGTGCACCCTCTTCTCCAGGACCTATTTGTACATCCTCAACTACAAGATGTGTCTCATGCTATAAAATAAAAAGAATTTAAAACATGTATTAGCTCATATTTTATATATATTCAATTTTAAATTTAAAATTAAAGCTATATTCAGAATATATAATTTATAATTGACTTTAAATATAATAAAAAATTTAAATTACCATTTGATCTGGAGCCTGCTCTACATGTCCTCCTGGAGGTGTAACTATGTCTGGGTTAGGGCTTAAAGTCGCACTAACAAAGTCCTACAAGATCAAAATTAAAGCGTGTATACTTGAATTAAGTTAATATATATATATATTCAAGTTTGCACATTTTGTGTAGAAATTTTTTTAAACAACCTAAAAATCAAAGGCCTCATGAGTAGCTGCAAAATCTAATGTTTGCCCGATGCCCATTCTCATTGTGGTATCAACCTAGACATACATACATAGACATTTAACGCTTATAATATTTACAAGTGTACATGCATGTATTTCATATATAGTGAATTCAAAATTCATAATTGTAACTATACTAATGTAAACTTTAAACAATTTACAATATAAATGTACCTGCCGCTGATCTACGACACCCGATAGTGGAGGAGTGCTCGACAATCCCTCGGGTGGAATCGGTGTGGAAGTTGATTGACTCACCTAAACCAACATAAATATTTCAAACATATATGTGATTCAATTATAAATTTAAAACTCAAGTTAGAAATCATTTCATATATAATTTTAAAAATTGAAATCAAAATACCCCATAAGGGTCACCGAGTAGGACTGGTGTCGATGTATGTACTCATGGAACGGATGATTGCCCCATCGTTAGTGTCATTTGTACACCAAATAGTTTGATTGTTAAAATGTATTGCAAAATTTTCTTTGATATATAAAATTCATCAAAATTCTTATAAAATGAACGTGTAGATGCATATTTATACATGTGTCGTAGTGTCCTTAGGGTGATGGTCTGTTGTAAGAAACTCTACAAATAAACTGATGTGACCAGATGAACCACTATAATCTCTATGTCCACCTGAACTAGGTGTGGCCTGATCAGCTCCATATCATACTTGATGACAACTAGTACATATATGGGGAATGGGCCTCGACACTCCTAGAGTGGTACTCAAACCAGCTCCATAAAAAAATCCTCCATCATCATCGTCTCTATGCTCCCCACCTGCTATCGTAGAAGTATGTTGATCAAGGTCTCCTGCGAGTGTATTGAGGGAACCTAATGTCGAGACAAGAGCTCGATGATGCACAAGTGGGGAATGGAAGGACCAGGAGCAACAACAAGGGGTTGTGCATGCACAGGGCATTGGGGATCAACCCTTTCCCTAACCTCTATTGTGGCATGCTACCACCAACACCCTGAAATGATTTAAAATCAAAATAATTGGGCTTTTGCCCCATAACAAACTCTACATACAGTTTTCTCAAAAAATACAATGGGCACTCCCAATTAGCATGTGGGGGACTATCAAAAACCATATACCATCGATCCCAAAAATGTGCACTCATCTATGGATGTATGCACCACCTCATGGATATTCTAGATTTGTAGGGAGGAATGGGTTGTCAAGTAACATGGTCAAGAAAGTAGGGGGCTAGGTGGGCTTTTGTTATTTTAAGGTCTAAAATTTGTTTGTAAGAGAGACCGTCAGCAAAAAAATGTCTCATGTGTTCTTTGTCTTGTTGATGCCTATCTAGAGAAAAATCAATGGTCCTGATGGCATCCACAACATTTTGCATTGCAGATGCAAAACATCTCACATGTGGTGGAATCAATGCTTGACTCTGCATAGCATTGATTTGATTTTGTATGGATGCAACCTGATCGTTTATGCATGCTCACAAGCAGGCCTCATCAGATGCGACAGGTGTTGGAGGTGGAATATTAGGTGGAGGGGGAGGTGGAGGGGGAGGCGGATGTGGCTGTGGTCGAGGTGGTGGATTGATGATATCATCAATGTTAAAAGCATCCATGATATGAGATATAAATGTGCACCTGCATTATTTATTATACAAAATTAACATACAGACTTAAAAAATTACAAGAAATAGTTAAATTTGAAATGCACATGCAAATTTGTTTAAATAGGATGTGCATACATATATTAAGATCATATAAAATTGAAACACACATATACATTGATTGAACTTGAGCATGTGTATACAAAATTCAAAATTTAACATGTACATACATTTAAAATAAAAAATATGATGCATAATTTTCATGCATACATCATTAAACTAAACTATGTACATACATACAAATTTCAAAATTTAAGAACTATATGCAATTTGAATACATGTTTACATACTAAACAATAAACTTGAAACATTCACAAAAAGCTCATTTTATGTCTAACACACACACACACACACACACACACATATATATATTACAATTTTCCAGCAGGAGAAATCATGATCTAGTAGATAGTCATAAAATATATACTATTATAAATTCATCATTATAAGTTCATAAATTCCACCAAATTCATAAATTCATGTCACTAAAAATATCCATCTAGAACCAAAATCATAAATTCACGTCACTAAAAATATCCATCTAGAACCAAAATCATAAATTCACGTCACTAAAAATATACATCCAACCAAATTTATAAATTCATCGCACAAAATATCCATCGTTCACCAAATTCATAAATTCATAACTATTTAAGATCATTGTCTTAATTTAGAAACTATTGTGGCTCTCTACTGCATCTCTTCATTTCTTTGTGTTTTCCTTTTTAGAATCGGAAGTTCTCTCCTCTATCCATTGTCGATGCTCATCTAAGATCCCATCCATAGCCCTGACAGCATCAACAAGGGTTTACATCCTAGATGCAAACATCCTCATAGGTGGTGCGACACATTCTTCATTTTGAATAATGTTGATTTGATCTTGGATGATTCTAACATTGGCATTGATTTGTGCTTGCAAATGAGCACCATCGATTTCAGGTGGTGGAGGTGGGGGGTTATGAGGTGGAGTGGGTGGAGGTGGATTGCGAATATTATTGAATTGATCCATGTGATCTTTAAGATATGAGTGAACTTTCATTAGATTTGTAATTTCAAAATGTAAGATACATGTTTAGGAAATACCTTTAAACCATTCAATATAAATGGCCTAATTGATTACAAATGATAAAATATGTAAGCCTCGTTTATGTCTAAGGCATGTTACTTGAATGAAAATACAATTAACTATTAATATAGGACAATTTATGAATGCTATAGGGTTTATGGTTTAGAGTTTAGGATTTAGGTTTTAGGGTAATAGGATGGCTTAAGGATATCTATGTAGTAAGGTCCTAGTACAAAATGGCATGGATTTTAAGTGAATAAAATTTGGTGAAGATTCCCAAGGCAACCAAATTTCATTAAGGTCTGAGGAAACTTCACCAAATTTTATTCACTTGAGCCATGTCATTTTTTCCTAGGAACTTACTAGACATAGGTCCCCTTAAGCCATTCTATCACCCTAAACCGTAAATTAATCGACCTAGATCACAATTTATCTCATTCATATTATAATCGTGCACGATCTTATTATCGTTAAATTTGGTTGCCTTGGGCAACTTCACCAAATTTTGAGAACTTATTTGATCCCCTTAAGAAATGCCATATTAGGACCCCTTAAGAAATCGATTTATGGTTTAGGGTGATAGGATGGCTTAAGGGGATCTATGTATAGTGAGGTCCTAGGACAAAATGACATGGCTCAAGTGAATAAAATTTGGTGAAGTTGCCCAAGGAAACCAAATTTCATTAAGAACCTAAGAAAAAATAATGGCTTTAGGGTTTAGAGTTTAGAGTTTAGGGTTTAGGGTAATAGGATAGCTTAAGGGGATCTATGTAGTAAGATCCTACGACAAAATTACATGGCTTAAGGGAATGAAATTTGGTGAAGTTGCCTAAGGCAACCAAATTTCATTTTAAGGTCCTAGGACAAAATGAATGCTTTAGTGTTTAGGGTTTAGATTTTAGAGTTCAAGGTTTAGGGTTTACAAAACTTAGGATGAAGTTTTGGTGTCCCTTGGAATATAATGAACTTTCAAGTTAGTGAAGAACATTTTCTTGTGGAACAGTTCATTGAGATAACTCTTGTTTCAACTGGCCAACCTAGATCATGAAATCTCATTCATATTATAATCTTGCACAATCTTATTATTGTTAAATTTGGTTGCCTTGGGCAACTTCACCAAATTTTGAGAACTTCTTTGATCCCATTAAGAAATGTCATATTAGGACCCCTTAAGACATCGATTTACGATTTAGGGTGATAGGATGGCTTAAGGGGATCTATGTCTAGTGAGGTCCAAATTTAGTCATATTGTGACCTCATTGGTTCATAGCTCTGGGTCAAAAGTGTTTACCCCTCTAATAAAAAAATGTATCATGTTAAAAATGAATCAATCTATACATATCTCAAAAATAATATACATGTATCCAAAAAAGTAAAAATTTCCTCCTACATTAGGGGATATCAAAATAAATATAAAATATTTTAATAATTATACTTGTAATCACTTATTAATAAATTATATCATAAATAATTTTAATCACATAATAAAGAAATAAATATACATATGTAGAAGATACAAAAATAAAAAGAGGCTACTCACATGGATCTTGATCCTTCTAGGAAGTACCTAGATTGGTGTATTTCATGTAGGACTCTATGTAGGTGTTGGGACCTTCACCTCTCTCCTTGTATATTTTCAACAACCCCACTCACTCCCTCTATAGAATTATTTCCTTTATTATTAGAGTTCTCTTAATCTTCTAAATTGACCTCTTATTTATAGGAGCGTAATATGAATCCTCCTCCTCTCTCTATTGTAATAATAGCCTAGTTCCTCCAACCTATCATCATGTACCTCCCCACTTTCCCATGTAATAGGTACCTTAGGTGTTAAATGGTTCCATCTCAGTCTCCTTATTGATGCATTTCTATCCTTCCACATCCATCTGTATAGTATCAAAATATAGGTAATTTTTTGGTTATCATCTCCCTTCATTGCTAAAGAACCCATTATGCAAGGATGGGTAGATTATTATCTAGGATCACATCTTTAAAATCCTATAGAGGTAATGGTATGTGTTTCTTAATGCATGTATTCCCATACAAACCTCTTTTCATGTATTATCAACTCTCCTATAATAGACACCTTACTAAAATTTCATATGATATATACCCAAGTGTTTCCAATTGGAATTGTTATAATTATACTTTTATGGTATTCTAGATATTCATAATAGTTTTCATAAATCTACCAAATAGACCCATTCTTGACATTGAACCTACATAATTCTAGGTAGCTCCAATGAAAGAAACCCATATCACTCTCACTCGAGCTCTCCTATCTTGTGGATATAATAGAATAAAGTTTTCTTCCAATGATTTAGATCCCTATTGATCATGTAGGTGTCATAGAGAGTGATCATCCACTCTTCATAAACTTGTAGAAACCAAAAGGTTTTATATTATGTGTTCCAATAAATGAAAACATTACAAAAATCTCTATTGGATGGTGACAACAGAGGGTTTTTAAGGCAGTTCCAAATTTCATTTTAAGGTCCTAAGACAAAATGAATGCTTTAGTGTTAAGGATTTAGATTTTACAGTTCAGGGTTTAGGGTTTAGCGAACTTAGGGTGAAGTTTGGGTGCCCTTGGAATAATGGACTTGCAAGTTAGTGCCAATTGGAAATCGATTGTACACTTGGATTTACGAATTTGCTAACTCAATTTGCAAACAAACATTGATAAAATTTATGAATTGTAACTATTCTTTAACATATTGTTTTCTAATCTAATTATAATTTAACATTGAAACTAAAGTTTAACATATCGTTTTCTCCATACAATGCAAATGAAATTCAAAACATTTAAGCAATGCAAATGAATTTTCTTGAGCTCAAAATTAGGGTTTTCAAAATCAAAATGATTTGTTCAATTTCAATTTAAGGTTTTAGCAAATTTTTTGTTTCAATTCAATTTAGGGTTTCAATTTCTAAGCAATTAGGGTTTTTAATGCAATTTTTTCGTTTCATTTCAAACTAGGGTTTTCAAATTCAATTTTTTTTGTTTGATTTGAATTGAGGGTTTCAAAAAGCTTGATTAGGGTTTCTAAATGCATTTTTTTATTTCATTTCAATTTCTAGGGTTTTGAAATGCAATTTTTTTTGTTTTGTTTCAATTAGGGTTTTCAAATACAATTTTTTTTGGTTTCATCGAACAATTTAGGTTTCAAAAGCTAAATTATGTTTCTAAAATACAATTCAAGGTTCATTTTTTCATTTCTATTGAGAAATCTTCAGGTTTATTGCATTTTTTCATCTATTTCTACAATTCCTCATTTCTACTATAACGAGAAATAAAATGCTTAAAACGTCAAATAAATTAAAAAAAAATGCTAAAATCAGTTATTCTATTGACAATTTCAATAAAAAATGAAAAAATGCAAAAAAATGGGGGTGGACAGGTACCTGGAGACTATTTGTGGAGGTCGTTGTCGCTTAGAACTCGGGATCTCGTGTGCAGGTAAAATGCAGTTTGTACATTTAAAAAAAAATAAATACCATTAGGAAACGAGATCTTGATTTTTATAAATCGAGATCCTGATTTTTAAAAAGTGGGATCTCGTTTTACATTTAGGCTTGGGATCCTAAAGCTAAACGGGACCCCGATTTTTAAAAATCGAGATCTCATTTTTGCAATGCCGATTTAATTTTTTGGCTAAGGAAAAAACTTCTATGTTTCATGGACTCAACTTTGTGCACTTACCCATGCCCCTTATTCCACTAAATGAGGAGGGTGGCAAGAGGGCCTATTTCCCTTGGATAAATTTTTTTTGAACAAATGAGACACCATTTCAATTTGAAGAAGATAAAATATACACAAGGAATGGTATTCTTAAGTAACAAGGCTTCTAGCCTCCTTACAAGGCTCACTAAAAGGGAAAGCAAGTTATGATGGAGCAACCAAAACTTGTTATGATTTGTCATTAGAATTGGGCGAAGAGCATGTTATGGGTGTAGAGACTTTAGTAGCTACACTATTGTTATGTCCTATGTTATGGATGCTTGGATAAGACCCCTTGTTGGGACCATTGTGATCACCTTTATAGTTGTGAACATTATTCCATCCCTCCTCACTTTTTTCCTAAGGGGCTTTGCTCATTGGTGTGAGGACTAATCTGGTCTTATAGGTGGCTAGTAGATAGTCTATGATTTTGTGTTCAAAATATTGACACCTAAAACCTGTATTTAGTAAATTGATAAATATGCAATATTTTGAACATGGCACATGTCACCAATTTGTAATTAATGGCTTCTTTAGGGCCATAGGAAAGGTCTATTTTCATGTATACCTACATTGTAATAGAACCTGACCACTTTGTTATAAACCATAAATGAACTTGACCGCTTTGAATCAAATAGAACCTGACCGCTTTGTTATAAACCAATAGAAGAGATAATATTGTCCATAAATGACCAACAAGGCAAAGGTAGGCCATGAATTTTATCTCACATTGGCAACTTATGTTCCTAGTGGTTACATAGAACAAAGTCCTTAGTTCAAGGGAAATGAAATTGTAATGATTTTTAAACATAACAAGTCCCATGTCTAAGGATAGTGTCTACATGGCTAGTTTCTACATAGTAGAAGAGTAAACAACCCTTGGTTAAATTTTAGACCATGTCTAGTTTAAACCTATGAGTGACCTAGGCTTGGTGTTCACTCAATTCTTAAGCATGTTTTTTGACATTATTCTTCCTACAAATACCTTATGAGCATAAATTGTTCTAGGAACTTGCAAGTATTATTAAAATCTAGAATTGGAAGAACATTGCATGGGAGACTTTAAAACACATACTTATGAAATACATTTTGAACACATGTTAGGGTTTATTTACAGGTGGTGACATGGTCGATCCAACATCAAAATTAACAATCGAAGTGTTAAGTTCATATGCCATTTAAGGAATGCTAACGACCTAAATATTGAGAAAACCTAAAACTGCTACAATAAATGCATGAATTGTAAACATAACTCACTACACTATCAAAAGTTGGTGTGACGAGCAAGAACTTAAGAAGGGAAACAAACATCAAATCCAAACCAACCCTCTCTCCCTAATGCACTCTATCTCTTTCCTCACCATATTTCCAAAACAACTTGCTAGGATTTAAACAAATGACCATCAAGATTTTTTTCTTTTTTTCTTTTTACTAATTAACTAAAACAAACTACAAAAAGGTTTTTATGGGATTAGTGGTCCCAAAATATCTCCTTTTTTGGAGAATAAGTATATTGAATTTTTTTTACATTTGTTGGTGTCACACATACGAATCATTGACCTCCTTCAATGTAATGTCAAAGATTAAAGGATTTCTATTATACTAACATTATTAAGAACTCAATTATTATAATACCGAAACCTTGCACTCAATAATAAGTTTTTAACATTCTTAGGTCAATAAACCAACACCCATTTAACATCTTTTTCAATTTTTTAAACAGTATCTATTTAGTTTGTAAGAATACTCTAGATTTGGCTGTGTAAGTTTTTCCTTTCTCAACTTTTCGGATCAAACAAAATGATCCATCATCAAGAAAACAAGACACGAGAAGAGAATTAACAAGCTCCTACTTAAAACCTTAACGATTTTTATTAAGAAATGGGAAAAATGACAAGTATAATCACCAATTTGAACTTTTTACACTCTTTTAACTCCCTTTCATTTCTGCAAGGATACCGGAAGTGGTACATTACAGAAGACAATCCTATTGACTTGGAATCTGACAGTCCTACGTTCCTGTCAAAATTAGAGCATGACACGACCGATGTGGACCCTGTTGATCTGAATTGGACGCGAACTTTTCACACTATTACTGATCGATTGCCACGCAGATACCATTTCACACTCTGCTGTTGATCGATTGCCATGTTGATTCCTTTTCACACGGTGTTGGTGAGCAATTGCACTTTGTGACCTTTTAACAGCTGAATTGACCCCCACCATGCGGGCCGCCACCGATGTGACCTCCGGCAGTATTGTACAGAATTGCCAACAGGGCTCAAATTTCCTTGTAATGCACTCCAAGCTCCCTGGACTGAATCTGGGCCTCACATGTCAGAAAACTTTTGTCTTGTAAGCACCCAGGTAAGCTTGAAAACAGTCTGTCTAAAAGCTATCTATGCATAGTCTTCACGGGTATTTCCTGAGCCTTGAAAAGGTCCGGGTGTGCGAATGGGTCCATGGGATCCTGGTCTCCCCGGCCCCACTTCCCAAAGACTTTGAATTTTCCCTTCACTGAATGCCTTTCTTACTTTCCTTGTGCGGACCCGTTGGGCTTTAAGTCGCGAGAGTTGTGGTCGTGGCTGCTAACTGCTAAGCCTTTCTTTCTGCCAAGGCTTTTCCCAACGTCCAACCATATCTAGATCCTAAACTCGGCTTCTCTCTTGCTTCATTGCAATCTGCAGTCTTGGTTCCTCTGCGTGTCTTTCAATGGAAGCAAGCGTGAATCATGGTCAAGTCACGTGCTCACTTTTCTAGAATCTGAGTTTTTTTATTGTCACGTGGTAATTAACCGGATTGCTTGCCGTTAAAGGCTGCGGTGTGGTCGGATTACTATATTAAGAGAGCATAGAAAGATAAATTTTCTTTGGACGGATTAATGTATTGAGAGAGCGAGCATAGAGAATTTTAGCCCCAGACGGGTCGCCACACAAACTGGTTTTGTGTTTTTGTTTAGATGGACATTGTTTTGAATCTTGATGACCAGTCCCTGCAATTGTTTATGAGAAGTATTGTAGAATCTTTAAGGGGGAATTATGTTGTGGTGTGGATGTTGGATCAGAATACACGGTAATTAGCCTTGTTTTGTACCTTCTGGTTCTGTTTCTGTCTTCTTCTTTTTTAGTTCATGTTTGGTATAAGTTGTTGGGTTTTGTTTTTCAGAGAGCTTGCTTGCAGAGATGGATGGTATAACAAAGAAATGGAAGCTGGGTCCTCCTCAATGAGCGAGAGTGTGGGTCTCAGCCTTTTCAATTTGTACAGGCTCTCGAGATTTCCTCTAGGTATAGGGTGAGTTACTTCATCTGTTTGTTTTGAGAGGTATGTTTCTCATAGATTGAATTATGTTCTTGTTTGAAATAGCTTTGGAAAACACTGTATGACATCACAATCCATGGTCCATGACAAATATTAAAAAATGTAGGAAAACTGCATGGTTAGCATAACAATGAATGGTGATCAATATAAGAAAAATAAAAGCAGTTTTTTCTGAAAACTTGATGTTCATAACACTCTTGTTTGCATGGTGTATGATATATAGTTTATACATAAGTTTGATTTTTTCTGAATTAGATTATGAGAGTTTTTTTCTTCATCAATATTTCAGATTTTTTATTCTGATGATAGATCATAGAACATAATTGAAAATGTCAACAAGAAAAAAATTTGCATAATCTAATTCAAAATATTCAAACTAACATTATAAAATATAGAATGTTCTTGTTTACATGGCGTATGGCCTTTCTAATTTTTAAATATATAGAATGAATTGAATTTGTACAAGATCTATGCAGTTTACATGTAACTAGAACTAATTTCTCTCGCCTAATCAGTTTAGCTTCTGTTTACATCAATTCAGTCATGGTTTTCCTTTAGTGATTTAGAAAAAATTGTGATGTATTTAATGACTTGTTTAGCATTAGCAGGGTCCCAGCTTTGGCATTGGATGCGCAGGGTTTTGTTTGGTTAAATTTGATGGAAGTGTTGAACTTCACCTGCAACGACAGCCAGCGGGAGTTTTACCTTGTAAGACCGCCGGAGTCCCATTCCAATGGCATAAATATGATAAAGATAGTTCATTTCGTTGTTTCATTTGCAAAAACTTAAATTCTAATGACAAATACTTTTGGTGATTAATGTAGATGGCGGGGATTCAGGTGAGTTCGACTGTTTGCCCAGGTTCATCACATTTCCTCGAGCTAATATTTCATTACAATCTTATTGGGTTTTCCTAACAATTCGTTTCTTATTAGACTGTAATATTCATCCCCTGCGGAAATGGCGTAATAGAGTTGGGAACGACTAATCAGGTAAGAAAATCAACCCAACTGAACTATGTTTGAAAACACTTGAATCCTCTTAAAGACATAATCTTCCAACGTTTTTCCATTTCCTTTATACTCATAACCCACAACAGACATTATTGAACGCTCCTTCCTTTTGACTTGAATCTAATTTATTGCATTTCTCTTTCTTTCTTTCTTCCTCAGGTTCCACCAAATGAAGATTTGCAATTGCGGATTTCAAACGTTGTGGCGCCATTTATTTCGCTAGTTTCGACCCGGCAAACGTCATCTTCGTCATCGTTGCCTTCACGGTCGATTGACAGCCCGGAGAGCTCATCACACACAACTACCACCACTACAACGACAACCACAGAGGAGCACTTAACCATTCCTCGCTCCTCTCTCGCATCTTTCCAATCCTTTCAACCTGTGCCGCCATTCCTGCAACCATTTCTACCCCCATATCAAATCCCAATCACGCAGAGTGAATACATGCTACGCCTGGCCACACCTGATCCCAGGATCATTCCACCCCAGCTACCACGTGTGCTGTCCAGGCAGCCTTTCTCACAGTTGGCCAACAGACTTGGAGCGTTTGGCGCTTGGAGAGCGGCGGGTGTAAGGCCTCCCCGTATAACGGGTGGTAGTCATACGAGATTTAAGAGGTCAGTGGAATTACTGAAGCACATTCATGCTCAAAGAATGCGACAATTTGAGGCTTCTGCTGCCGGCCGCCCAACCACTTCCGTTTCCAGCAGTCAACTTCATCACATGATCTCTGAGCGCAAGAGGAGGGAAAAGCTCAAGGAGAGCTTCGATGCATTGCGTTCTCTTCTTCCCCCGGGTTCTCGGGTATGCCCATCTCATTTTAGTTTCTTTAATATGTTTTTGACAAAAACTGTAAATGATTTTGAGTGTTAAACATTTTAGATTACATTATCAGACAGACATATAATTATCATTATCAGACGGACATATAATTATCATTTATTGTTTTATTGTTTTTGGATTTGATTGTGTGAATTTTTTTTGTTATTTTGAATCAAACTCCATGATTTACAATCCATCATATATTATGCATCATCACAAAAGCAGAAAGCAAGAGAAGAGACTCTTCTTTTCTTTTCCTTTACTTGATGGATGATGAATCATTTCTCTTCTCTTACTTTTGGTTTCATGATAATGAAAGCACAAAACAAGATAAGAGAAATGATCTTGCTTTCTGCTTCTTGATGATGGTACATGGAGTTTAATCCATAGTTTTAAAAAAACTTACACAATCAAATTTAGAAACAAAAAGTATTCAAAATTATATTTATTCACTATTATTTTTATATTAAAATTAAAAATATATAATTTAAAATTACAATTATTTTTAAGATTATAAAAATTATTATTATTATTATATATGTATTTACAATTTTTATTGTGAAAAAAATCGTGTAATTGAACAATTTATTTTTAAAATCCAATAGGGGAAAGGACCCAGTAGTTGTGCACCCTAACTTCACACTTCTAATTATCCTACATGGAAATTTCAAATCACTCCCAATTTTTTACAGTAGCTTACTTGGCAAGTCCCCTACTTATAACTTTCGTTTCAGGGCCACATCATCAAATATGATGCCACATCAACATGCTTTTTGTCAAGGTGTCTAAAAAGGCCCCAAAAAAAGTGCTACCAATACTTGTGCATTCACATCCTGGATAGTTGAGCATTGATGTGGCATCACATGATTGGTTACTTTTTAGATCAAAAGAATACATTTTGTTTAATTATGGATAGTCAAGTCACAACTATTGGCATTATATAAACAACTACTACCACAACTATTGAGCATTATATTAACGACTACTATCACAACTATTGAAACATGCTCAAGTATTGGATCCTCTCCCCTAAATATATTAAAAAACTGGTAAGCAATTTAAAAGTTATATTTTATTATCAGTTTACATTTAAAAATAAATAAAAAATTTAAGTTGTAAATGGGATTATCCAAAAAGTGGTTACAAGACTTGTGAATGGTATTGTTCACTTGTTATACATATTTTATCATTATTGTCTTTTGACTCATTATTATTGACTACAAATTGCACATAAATATGACAGCTTGGTCAATTATTCTTCATTAAAAAAATACCATTATCTAAATATTAAATATGTTTAATGTTTAATAAATGACATGTGACCTCTTAAATATAATCGATATAAAAAAAAAATTAATTATCTTTTTTATATTGTATTCAACTGAAGGAATTCTCCATTAGATAGTTGGCTCTTGTCTACCATTCACGAATACAAAATTGTTTTATAACAGTCCCATGCTCATAATAGTTTTTGACCTGCTGATCATTATTGAAATAAACACATGTTTATATTATTTTTTAATAAAAAAATTAGAGCTCTGAAAGTCTCAGTCAAGGACTCTAAGTCAAATGCAGGAAAACAACTGACCAATGCGCGGCACTCAGGTGTCGATATTTCTGCACAATATGAAAATGACATGAACTAATAATATCAGATTTCCACAATCTATTATATTGCATTTATTCAAAGATTTTTACATTTGATTGTGTACAAATTGTTTGCACCAACAGTTCAGATCCAGAAATCTTTGACAATCGAATCCAGAAATCTTTGAACAAATGACATGAACGCTTTTTTCATTTCATGGATCCCATAAACTGACTGATCTGATGGACGTAATTAAAAACATACTTTGAAATGTTGCAGAAAGACAAGGCTTCCATATTGGCGAACACCAGGGAATATCTAAGCACCCTCAACTCTCGTGTCCAAGAGCTTCAGACAGCCAACCAGCGATTAGAATCATTAGCAAGAGATCATGAAGTGGGCAGGAGAACCAATCAAGAGACAGGGGAAGGTCGTGACAATCCCCAAAGTAGCACATTAATGGCAACAGCTGTAAAAGTTGAAGAGGAAGAGGACGAATCCATTGAGAGCGCTGAATTTGGACTGAGAATAAGTGTGACAAATCCTTCAAATGCGATTGATGTGATTATCTCTATGCTCAACAGTCTCAGACAGATGGAGGTGGACATGATATCCTTGACCTCACAAACAGAAGCTGCGTCCCAGTTAACACTAAGACTAAGAATTAGACTACCACAAGTAAGTACAAAACTACTGTTTTGTGGATGAAAATTATTTCACTAGTCCATTCTAATACGTGTACTGTTAGCAGGAGACAAGGGGGGACCCAGCGAGGCGGGCAGAAATCAAACATGGCATACAGAGAGCTCTGGATAGGCTCCAGAACTAACTGGTAGTTCTTCTTTTCCCTTTTATGGAATTCAAGGGCGGCCAGCCGCCGCATACACATCAGCAATATACAACAATTTTGGTCAATAGTCTCCAGTCCAGTCAACATTAGTTTTGCTCACAGATTCATTCATTTTTTTTTAGAAGATCTTATTCTATTCGTAACTTGTAACACTATATGAGAGAACTTGAGTATTAACATATGTAGATCTTTTTATTCAAAGTCTTCAAAAGTCATATTCTATAATGTTGTTCTAAGCTGTAGGAGAAAAGCCTATCAATCAAAGTAGTAGTAGTTGCCCTACTACCTTTGAATGTGGTCAAAATAAAGACTATGTAGTGCAAATTTAACAAATTAGATAAAAGACTTGATATTTTTCTAGTCTATATTAACAAATAAATTTGATAAAAGATTTGATATTTTTGTAGTCTATGAAAATGATTAATGTTTTATGTAAAAAGGTGTCAAAGTTAGATCATTTTGTTGAAAATTTTATAAAAGTTATATTATTTTAATGTTTCTACCACGTTTTTTCTTTCTTTTCTTCTTAGTACATAATAGAATGAGTCATTTATTGTACTTTCCATGAAATTGAGCTTTCCATTTCCAATAAATATACATAAAAGGTTAAAAATCATTTATAAGTGCTTCCCAAATCTGAATGGTATTCAATTTTCAAACTCAACAAAACAAATCTTCATGTTCATGATGAATTTTTCATTATAGAACTCTAATTTCTATGTAGAAAAGAAATTTTATAAGAGTTTCGACGTAAAATTTCAAAAAGATTATATTTGGGTAACTTTGACAAAATCATAAAGTAGGTGGAGAGTATCTATCAAATGTGTATGTCCACAAAACAACTTTTAGTACCATCTTTGAATCTCATAATTTACTTATTTTATTTTATATATAATTTTTTATTTATATTTAATTTGATATTTAATTATGTTGGCTATATTTTTAATTTTATAGTTTTAAGTATTTTAATATATGTTAGTTATGTTTTGGTCTTTATGTATACAGTCATGACATGAGACTCAGTGTTCTATTGTCATTGTAGAACACCTCTCAACATAATAAAATCAAAATATAATAGATTGCTCACATAAAATATGAATGGAATAACATCACAACTCAAAAATTTATGTTGAAATCAAAAAAGACACAAAACAAAGTTCATATATATTCATAATGAAATTTTAATTATAAAACTCTTCAATTATAAAAATTTCAAAAAATATATTCTTTAGATGACTTTGACCATATCATAAAGTAAGTAAACATATCTATTAAAAATATTATCCACCAAACAACTTTATTACTATCCCAAAATCTCATAATTTAGCTTATTTCCTAGTTTTATTTATTTCAATTAAATAATCTTTTGGCCGAATAAACTTTGGGCATAAAGTGAAGGGTCATTTTCATTTACTATTAAATGCAGGTGGTCCGTGCTGTCTAATAAAAGCATATACCGATAAATAAATGTATGGGATGGTCAAGAAAGACATCTGAACTTCCAGAACATTTTTATTTTTCTTTGACGGGAAAGTTTAAATAGTTTTCTACGAGTGTACTATAATTCATTAATGAGATATTAAATTAAAGGTAAGGTTCTAGAGTCCTATGTCCTCGCCGCTAATGACGAGGTCACCTTATTATTATTATTATTAATTTACTGAAGGAAATGTACCCGTTATTTCGATTTTTTTAACTCAATAATATTGAATTATAATTAAAAAAATAAAAAACAGTTATTAAGGTTGTGAGAAACTAAAGTTGTATTTTTTCTTTTAATTTTTTAATAAAATGTTTTAAAAATAAATAATATTATAATTCATAAATAGTATTATGTTTTCTTAAGTTTAATTTAAGTTAATTCAATAAGATGTATATACATAAAGTAAAAATTACTTTAGATTAAAAAATGATGATTGTGGGTGTCGATATATGTCATTGGTTTCACATAAGGCGGTTTATCTTTTATTTCCTCATAACCTCATCATGAAGTGTGTCAAGATCATTGTCCTAACATTAATTATTGCTTTCATATAACTAACCTCATTAGGTGAAGGGGTTTGGGATCATGAGTATGTTTATTGCTTATCTCCCCTTATCTATAAGATCTTGAACTTTACGATTAAGTGCAATGCATCTATTTATGGTTTGTTCATCTACATGATGATAGGAACAAAAGTATTTAGCCTTAAGTGTTGCAAGCCTAGACTTGTCCAATATTTTGACAAGAGGTAAAGTAATGATATCAAGTGTTTCAAGATTTGTTCTAATACCATGTGGAGAATCATCTAATATAATAAATTTTCTAAATTTCTTTTGTTGAGAAGTATACATGATGATTATCATTAGGTATATCCACATTGTCCTTATTTTCTAAATATGGTAAATTACAAAAAATATTTTGATATAAAAGAGGATTATTTGATAAAGTGCACTCATGATTACATATGGTAATACACAATTATGAAAATGAATGTTGAGGTAGGTAATAAACTTGTTCCTTAAAGATTGGAAGTAAACAATCCATAAATATGTTTTGAAGTTCATTAGATCATCTAAAGTATAATTCATGCTAATCACTAATGCTTGAAATCGTAATATGCAATCTCTAATTGCCTCATATTTGTCTTGCTTGAATTTCTTGAGGTTAAGAGACTATGTCTTAGGCTCAATATTATAATGAAAATATTTCATTAAAGCACTATCAAATCCTTGAAGGAAGTGATAGAAGCATGTGGTAATAAATAAAACCATGTAAGTGTATGACTACTCAATATTGATGGGAGAACCTTAGCAAGTAGTTGGTCCTCGTGAAAATAAGGGAGGCACATAATTTGTAAGTGCTATAAATGCCATATAGTAGATCACCTTTAGCATCATACTTTATGAAATAAGATGCCACAAATCCACTTGGTGCACAATAATCAAAATTTCATGTGTCAAAGGAAGGTGTAATATTGGTTTGGGGTAAAAGCAAAAACTTGTATCACACTTTTGGCCAACAAAATAGTTCATATCGAACCATTTTTTAGCAAAAGGTATTCAATTGAATAGGCTTTGATCGAAACCAAGAGGTACTATTGTAGAGTATGTGTGGCATGAAGCAATCAATTGAGTACGTTTCAAGAAAAACATATTTAGTTGAATATGTTTCACCCGAAACCCATACATATAAACAATAAAAATAAAAAATAAGTCAAGGCATATCACTCAAAACCTACTTTCCTAAAGGTCTTTAGGATGAAACCCCAATGCTCCATCGACCTCCAAGCACTTCCACCAAGTATATTTGACAAAATGTGTGTATTTTTGTATTTCTCTATTTTATGTATGTTTGTATTGTATGTGTGTATTTATGTATAAGAATAAAATGATATTATAAAAGGAAACTACATACACCCTAAATTTTCAATCTATAAGTTCCCTACACATAATTTTTTTTTTAAATCAGAATAAAGATTCTCACCTTATCATATCCCTAAATTTATCACATATAACCTATCTACATCGCATCTCCTTATTGTTGAAAATGGAGGTAATTATGTAGCTTTAAAACTTGTAAAACTATGAGATTGTAGATCTAATTAAGTGTTCTTTGTTAGAAAATTCTTTGTGTATGATTATTTGTTTAGATCAATTATTACCAATTGTAGAAGTAGACAGAAGATTGTAGAAGAATGAGACAAGAAGATAGAAGTGGCACAACATATACATGGAGAAACCCTTTCAGAAGAAAAAAACTCCACCACCAAAATCAATAATGCTTGTATTATTTAACCTTAGAATAAGATTACAATAACATTGTATCAATCCTTTGCTTGATATGCTTCTTTTGCCTTCAACAATTCTTCTTCAGAACCTGCAATAAACTCTGAAACTCTCTTCAACTTGTTGCAATTAATAGACAATAATAAGCATTGTAAACTCCAAAGAGTTGTCAACTACAAAGCACAAAGCTCCTCTCAAAAACCTACACATATTTTATACAAGTAGAGTTTCATCTTGTAACATGAAGTCAAATCCAGAGTCTCCTCAATTTAGGCACCCCAAACTGAACTCCCAACTGATCGTTGGTCAAGAAAATATCTTCCAAGCTTCTCCTCAAAGTTGGCACCCAATAATGGGCCCACTTAACTCAACTTTGTAAATATCTTCTCATGCAAAAGGTGTTAACTCCAAGATGCCAACTTGGGCACCCAAGGTGGGTCCAAGTAAATCTTTGTTAACTGAAACATATATCTCCATCAATTCATGCAAACATGATGCATGATTGATCATCCCTACTTAACTAAATGTAGCCACTTGTTATCTGTCATGCAACTCAAGTCAACTAAAGTCAACTAACATGCAACTCAAAATAACTACATGCAACTAAAGATAACTAAACCATAACTAAATTGAACTAAATTGAACTAAACTAAACTAAACTCCACTCATGTAAATATCAATCCCTAACTTCTAGTATCTTTACATGCATTACTGAAGTGCTATCTTTTCTCCAAAAAGTTAACTAAACTCAAGGTGGGTTCCACCTTCCATGTGGGCACCCCATGTGCTCCTATTTTGCAAGATCTCTTCTTGGGTATCCTCACATGTTCCAATCATTTAGGAATAATAACAAATGTCAATTTACATGTTCATTTCATTTGAATTTAATCTCTTGCTAATCCTAGTGTTGGGGAACACTTTCCAAGGACTTAGGAGATACATGAAATATGTTTAGGGTTGCAATTAAATTGCATCCTATTCCCAACATTCTCCCACTTGACATTATACATTACAACTATTCTAAACAAAGAATCATTATTATAAATCAAGTACAGGACTCAAGGCCAATGGCCCTCTTGCACCAAGAGAACTTATATATAGGAACTGGTTTCATAAGATAATCTGCAGCATTGATCAAAGTGTCAACTTTCTCAATCAATACCTTCCCACTCAACCATTTCTCGCACAAAGTGATACTGAACATCAACATGCTTAGTACAAGCATGATGAATAGGATTTTTGGCTAAACAAATAGCTCTCTGACTATCACATTCAAGTTTAATTTGCTTGCAATTAAAACCAATACCTTTCCCAAGTCTCTGTAGCCAAACTACCTCTTTGGAGGCATGTGTAGCATCCACGTACTTTGCTTATGTGGTGGAAAAAGAAACCGTGGGCTGCCTCTTACTCATCCAACTAACTACAGCTCCAAAAAAAGTAAACACATAGCCACTTGTCGACCTCCGACTGTCCTGGTCTCCTACCCAATCTGAATCAATAAAACCTCATATGTCCAATGATCTATGCATAATATTAATATCATTAGCACCATGATAACTCAAATAGTAATTAGAAGTACCTCATAAATATCTAAACACCCTCTTAACATAAGTCCAATGTTCTTTACCAGGGTTAGACATAAACCTACGTAGAACTCCCACTCTTGGGCTATATTTTGTCTTGTACAAACCATTGCATACATTAAACTACCAACTGCACTAGCATATGGAATTTTAGACATTTCCTCATGATCAAAATTAGATTTAGGACTCATTTCTAAACTTAACTTTGTTCCAACTAGTAAAGGAATATTAATTCATTTATTGTCCTGCATGTTAAACCGTTTCAAAATAGTATCAACATAGTTGCTTTGACTTAAGCAAAGCTTTATGTTACCTCTATCTCTGTTGATCTCCATACCAAGGATATATTTTGCAGCCCTTAGATCTTTCATCTCAAATGTGTTAGAGAGTTGTGCTTTCAATTCTTTGATCATTACCTTGATGTTACCAATAAACAACATGTCATCAACATACAAGATAATAATTAAAAGTTGATCATCAATAACTTTTATGTAAACACAATGATCTTCCTCACTCTTAACATAACCAATTTTCAATGCAAAAGCATCACACTTTTGGCACCACATTCTTGGTGACTATTTCAATCCATATAAAGATCTCTTTAACCTACAAATCAATTCTTCTTTTCCTTTTACAACAAAACCATCAGGTTGCCTCATATAAATCTGCTCATCAAGATTCCCATGAAAAAAAGCAATTTTCACATCCATTTCCTCTATCTCAAAATCATAAGTAGCAACAATAGATAAAAAGAATCTAATATAAGTTAATTTAGCAACAGGAGAGAAGATTTCATTAAAGTCAACTCCCTCTCTCTGGGAGTAACCCTTGGCTACTAATCTAGCCTTGTACCTTTCAAGATTACCATCTGCTCCAAACATTTTTTTAAAGATCCATTTACAACCAATGGCCTTTCTTCCTTTGGGAAAACTCTCAAGATCCCATATGTCACAAGTATCCAAGGATTTCATTTCCTCATGCATAGCTTGTGACCAAAGCATGTTCTCATCTGAAGACAAAGGTTCCCTATAAGATCTAGGTTCATCATTAGTACTCATCAAATAAAATATACAATAGAAATCAGGTGGGCTATACCTATCAACGGGATTTCATTGTCTTGTGGATCCTCTCAAAGGGGTTCTTCTTGTTCCTCAATATGCCCATCATGAGCATCTATCTTAGAAGAACTCTGTGAACTCTCCTCATCTAATCCATCCAATTGTTCTTCAACATGTGCATCTTCATGCTTCTCAGTATTTATTTGAAAATGCACTGTTCAAGAAGTATCCTTCTCCCTTTGGTTGTTCTTCTCCTGAATAAGCTCTAAATTCCCTGAAAATCACATCTCTAGATAAAGTAATTTTTTAGGTTAAAGGATTCCAAAGCTTGTAACCTTTTACATTTTCACCATAAACTATGAATATGTATTTATGTTCTTTTGGATCCAACTTAGATTGCTTTTCATTAGGCACATGAACAAAATCCTCACAACCAAAGATCCTTAAATGAGCAACATTAGGTTTCCTACCTAACCACATTTCATAAGGAGTTTTGTCTTCAATAGATGAACTAGGAGATACAATGATTAAATAACAAGAAGTACTTACAACCTCGACCCAAAGGCACCGATCTAGCTTAGCACTACTTAACATACTCCTAGCTCTTTCCATTAAGGTTCGGTTCATCCTTTTTGCTACTCCATTTTGTTGAGGTGTATATGGAGTAGTTTTATGTCTCACAATTCCTGCATGCTTACAATAATCATCAAATTCCTTATATTCACCACCATTATCTAATCTCAACACTTTTATCTTATGATCTGATTGTCTCTCAACTAAAGCCTTAAATTCATTAAACTTATTAAACACATCAGATTTGTTATGCATAAAATAGATCCAAGTGTATCTTAAGACATCATCAATAAATGTGACATAATATCTAGATTTTCCAATAGAGTCAATATCCACAAGGCCCATTACATCTGAATGAATAATCTCTAATAATCTTTTAGCTTTATTTGTTCCACTAAGAAATGAAGATCTATATTTCTTTCCAAACACACAATGCTCACAAAAATCATTTTTGCCAATATTATAATCAGGAATAACGTCAACCAATTTCTTATTAAGAATGGTCCTAAGACCTTTTTCACCAATGTGGCCCAATCTATGGTTCCACAACATACATGTATTTTCAGCTTCAGTTACATTGGATGATTTATTCAAATTGGAGGTTTTAAGCTTAAACAAAATTCGCAATTTGAGATCCCTTAGCAACCACCATATTCCCTTTCACCAATCTGCAACCAACTTTGTCAAATGTCACATGCATTCTAGAGTCATTGAACTTAGATACATAAAGTAGATTTCTAGCAAGTCCTGGAATATGTAAAAAATCATTAAGGGTCTTGACCCTACCATCACTGAAACACAACTTTACCTCTCCTTTTCCAACAACCTTTGTTACGCTATTATCTCCAAAGAAGACATTCCCTCCATCATATGCAACATACTTAGTGAACAAATCCTTGTTAGGAGTCATATGTTAGGAGCAACTTGAATCAATAAGCCAAGAGATCACAAACAATATTAGATGAAATGACCAATGCATCATTATAGTCATCTGAGGATTTCTCTGTAGAACCATCATAACTCTTCTTCTTTCTCTTACACTCCTTCTTTACATGTATAGGTTTCCCACAATTCCAACGCTTTAGGGGTTTTAGACTGTCTTTTTCACTTACCCTTTCCTTTCTTGTCTCCCTTAGGTTCCTTTTCCTTAGGCCTACCTCTTACAAACAAGGCATCTTGGGAACTAGTTTTAGAATTCCTCCTCATCTCCTCTGATAGAAGAGTAGAAATTATATTGTCCATCTTAGGATCTACACCACTACCATTGATACCAACAATTAGATTTTCCCAAGATTCTGGTAAAGAACAAAGTAACAAAATGCATTTATCTTCATCTTCTAGCTTTACATCTGCAGATGCTAACTGACTTAGAGTCAAATTAAAAGCATTTAAATGGTGTGCAACAGAATCACCATCTTTCATCTTTAAATAATACAAATGTCTTTTCAAATACAACTTATTAGTAAGAATTTTGGTTTGATGGATATCACCTATCCTCTTCCATAGTTTATATGATGTAGCTTCATCTAAAACATTCAAGAGAATAGCATCAGCAAGCCATAATCTTATGGTTCCTCTTGCCTTATTATCAAGTTTAGCCCAAACCTCATATGTTATCATTGTAGATGGCTTTGTCTCATTACAAACAGCTAACCATTGATCTCTCTCTTCAAGGAGATCCTCCATTTTTAGTTTCCACGTCTCATAACTAGATCCATTGAATCTTTCAATATCTAAATGAGAATTAGAACTCATTGTAACACACTTCTTTTACAAAATCAGCAATAACACAATAGTAAAAGCTCCCAAAACAGCCAAAAAACTTGCAAAATTTTAAGAGAAAGGAGTCTCAAACTCTACCCAACCGTTAGCTTTGATACCAAAGATTGAAAATGGAGGTAATTATGTAGCTTTAAAACTTGTAAAACTATGAGATTGTAGATCTAATTAAGTGTTCTTTGTTACAAATTATTTTTGCATGATTATATGTTTAGATAAATTATTACCAATTGTAGAAGTAGACAAAAGATTGTAGAAGAATGAGACAAGAAGATAGAAGTGACATAGCATATACATGGAGAAACCCTTTCAAGAAAAAACTCCACCACTAGAATCAATAGTGCTTGTATTATTTAACCTTAGAATAAGATTACAATAACACTGCATCAATCCTTTGCTTGATATGCTTCTTTTTCCTTCAACAATTCTTCTTCACAACCTGCAATAAACTCTGATAAAACTCTCTTCAACTTGCTACAATTAATAGACAATAATAAGCATTGTAAACTCCAAAGAGTTGTCAATTACAAAGCACAAAACTCCTCTCAAAAACCTACGCCTATTTTATGCAAGTAGAGTTTCATCATGTAACATGAAGTCAAATCCAGAGTCTTCTCAATTTAGGCGCCCCAAACTGAACTCCTAACAGATCGTTGGTGAAAAAAATATCTTCCAAACTTCTCCTCAAATTTGGCACCCAAGAATGGGCCCACTTAACTCAACCTTGTAAATATCTTCTCATGCAAAAGGTGTTAACTCCAAGATGCCAACTTGGGCACCTAATTTGCGTCCAAGTCAATCTTTGTTAACTAAAACATATCTCTCCATCAATTCATGCAAACATGATGCATGATTGATCATCCCCGCTTAACTGAATGTAGCCACCTGTTATCTGTCATGCAACTCAGGTCAACTAAATTCAACTAACATGCAACTCAAAATAACTACATGCAACTAAAGATAACTAAACCATAACTAAACTGAATTCAACTGATACTGAACTAAACTAAACTAAACTAAACTCCACTCATGTAAATATCAATCCCTAACTTCTAGGATCTTTACATGCATTACTAAAGTGGTATCTTTTCTCAAAACAATTAATTGAACTCAAGGTGGGTTCCACCTTCCAGGTGGGCGCCACATGTGCTCCTATTTTGTAGGAGCTCTTCTTGGGTGTCCCCACATGTTCCTATCATTTAGGAATAATTACAAATGTCAATTTACATGTTCATTTCATTCAAATTTAATCTCTTTCTAATCCTAGTGTTAGGGAACACTTTCTAAGGACTTAGGAGATACATGAAATATGTTTAGGATTGCAATTAAATGGCATCCTATTCCCAACACTTATCATATCCCTCCATCACCTAAGATTTGGAACTTTTGATATAGATCCATTTCATCCCTTTCTAGAACCATTATCTTTACTTTCTACCATTATCAAAACTCATTTATCTCACTTTACTTTATTCTCTCTTTATCTAATTTGAACTTTCCATGAGTGCTCATGTAGCTTCATCAATAGCATTTCATCCATGATTATGTAAGTATTAAACATCCAATACTTAATCAATGATGTTATGCTTTCATCTTGTGTAAATTAGAAGCTTACTACTAGGATACAAGTACTAGGGTAGAAAGGGATCCATATCTATATTTTAAGGGGTTCACCAACTATTTAGTGTAGGCAGAAAATTGATTAACCTATTCTTTCAATTCCTATTTTTTATTATGGACCTTGTTCATATAGGTTACTAATACCATATATGGAGGCTCATCTAATGTAATGAATTTTATAAATATTTTGTTGAGAAGTATACATGATGATCTTCATTAGGTATATCCATAATGTCCTCATTTTCTAAATGTGGTAAATTACTAAAAAATATTTTGATATAAAAGAGGATTATTTGATAAAGTGCACTCGTGATTACATATAGTAATACACAATTATGAAAATGAATGTTGAGGTAGGTAATAAACTTGTTCCTTAAAGATTTGAAGTAAATATATTTTTTAAGTTCATCATCATCTAAAGTATAATTCATGCTAATCGCTAATGCTTGAAATCATAACATGCAATCTCTAATTGGCTCATATTTGTCTTTCTTGAATTTCTTGAGGTTAAGAGACTATGTCTTAGGCTCAATATTATAATGAAAATATTTCATTATAGCACTATGAAAAATCCTTAAAGGAAGTGATAGAAGCATTTGGTAATAAATAAAACCATGTAAGTATATGACCACTCAATATTGATGGGAGCACCTTAGCAAGTAATTGGTCCTCATAACTTGAAAGTGTTGTAAATTTTATATAGTGAATCCCCTTTACCATCATAGATTGTGAAATAAGTTTACACACATCCACTTGGTGCAAGATAAGTCAAAATTTCATGTGCCATAGGAATGTGTAATGTTAGCTTAGGGTAAAAGAACAAACTTGTGTCACACTTTCAGCCAATAAAATAGTTCTTATCGAACTATTTTTGGGAAAAAGGTATTCAATCGAATAGGTTTCAACTGAAATCGGAAGGCACCAATGTGGAGTATGTGTGGCATGAAGAATTTGATTGAGTATTTTTCAGGAAAAACATATTCAATTGTCATATGTTTCGCCTGAAACATATTCGATCAACTATGTTTTGCTTGAAACCCATATGTAATACAAAAATAAATCAAGGAATTTTGCTCGGAACCTACTTGCTTGAAGGTTTTTCGGATGAAACCCCAATGCTTCATTGACCTCCAAGCAATTCCATTACATATGTTAAACAAAATGTGTGTATTTTGTATTTTTGTATTTATGTATGTTTGTGTGTGTATTTATGTACATGAAGAAAATGGTATTATAAAAGGAAATTATATAAACCCTAAATTTTTCCATCTATAAACCCTACACATAAAAAATTAAAAATCAAAATAAAGATTCTCATCTTATCATATCTCTAAATTTAGCACATATGACCTATTTACCACACATCCCCTTATCATACCCCTCCATTACCTAAGATTTCCCCTTTTGATATAGATCCATTTTATCCCTTCCTAGAACAAATATCTTTACATCCCACCATTATAAAAACTCATTTATCTCACTTTACTTTATTCTCTCTTTATCTAATTTGAAATTTCCATGAGTGCTCATGTAGCTTCATCAATAACCTTTCATCCATGATTATGTAAGTATTAAACATCCACTACAAATTAATGATGTTATGCATTTCATCTTGCATAGAGTAGAAGCTTACTACTAGGATATAAGTACTCGGGTAGAAAGGGAACCATATCTATATTTTTAAAGGGTTCACCAACTATTTAATGTAGGCAGAAATTTGATTAACCTATTCTTTCAATTCCTAATTTTTATTATGGTCCTTGTCCATATAGGTTACTATTTTTGATACAATTGTTTACATGTCATAGATGTTTTCTTCTATTATTTTCTTACATAAGAAAACCTTTATAATAGATGTGTAGAATCCATATAGTATAAGGACTTACAACTAAGTGGATAGAGGAGGTGAGAGTTTATATATTTCCTCTTATGTTGATTCCCCTTACTTCACATGCTCATCCATGATTGCATCAGCTTCCTCCATTAGTGTACGAGTATCAACATCCTTGTATGGGTCCCCTTCTTGAGATTCATAGGGTGTGCATTTTCCTTGATCCTACCCGTTATGAAACCCTATTTTTGGGGTATTCTCTTGTGACGCATGGGATTCTTCCTCCTCAATTTATACTTTTATAACTAGTTCTTGAGATTAAACTATTTACTCTTCCAATTCTACGAAAACCCTATCAATTATTATAAATATAGGATGACAACTTAGAGGATGCAAGGAAAGTATACAAGTATTTCACTTTCTCAATGATGGGATATTTATTTTCAATGAAGCATGGTAAGTGGTGTTAGCTCTCAAAAATGCACGCAGAATGCCTCAAGAGGCTGCCAATCTCTTGATACGCTTTAGGGTAACAGACAAGGTTAAAAGCATTCAACCTTCTACTCTTCAGGTGCTGCTAGACCTAAGTGGGTGTACCTTTCTAAATGAAGCAGCCTTGACTTATGGTTATCCTTCTTACAATGATTTGTCCACAATGGCAGATGCAAGTGAACAAATGAATTCAAGCGCAATAGCAATCTTCTTAATCTAAATCCTAAAATGATCAATTAACAGATATAAAGAGAGTAAATGAATCTTAATGATGAAACTGCAGAGACCAGTTCCTTATTAGGTATGCGGAGTCAAATGAAATCAAGATGAGAAACACTCTCTCGAGAAAACTCAAATTATCTGGCATACATTTTGTTTACAACTTGTATAAACATGCAATATTGTAACTACTAAGCTCTACATTAACAATCCAAATGAATCTCTCTGATTACTGTGATCAATTAAAAGGATTTAATCTTTGCTTGAAAGAACCAATCGATTAACCACACAGAAACAACAAATGTGCACTGATCAATTGAATATAAACTTGTTATATCAATTTAAACAATCAGAAAGAATCCATCTTGGAGACAGCTTAGCAATACTTTCATTAAATTCAATAGATAATTGATACCAGAAATGTGCAGCAACATCAATTGACTTTCATAAATACCTCCATTTTGAAAACATGCATCAATAGTCTCTGATCTGAGAATTTTATTCTACTCTATCTACTTGTTGTGTATCGAATATCTAATAGCTAATGATCATTTTACAATTAAAAATTGCCTATTTATACACCAGCATCAGAAAAATATATCATATTGAGATCCCATGTCGACCAACCGCTGAATTCAAGCTCATTTCATGTCGGCCTGCAACAATAATAGAACATCCACGTGTCGGCCACATATTTGAATTTTATTAATCGACACTGGAACAGTCACCAAGACAAACCTGTAAGTATGTCGAAGGCAATTCAATCGCTACAGTCGCCCCATGTTTTATTTGCTTTCGCCATGACAAATCTAAGTCGGGGAGATATCCTGTAGATCACTTTATGTTTCCCCGAGAGTTCCTTTACCTTTCGCATGTCATTGTGACACCAAAAACATCTTTTCGATAGGTAACACAAATGTTTATCAGCAAAAAATGCAAAAAGGATCGGGGAGACCCAGGTGTTCTCATGCCGAAAGGGACCATAATGCAAAAAATGTAGACTCAATGGATTTTATGGGGCCATAAGGGCAAAATGAGGGTAAAAATATCATGAAAAGAGGAAAATTTTCTCAAGGCAGGACTCGTTTGGAAAGTGCATGAGTGAAATCAACATGTAAAACCATCAGAAATTTACAGTTCCAACAGTGGCTCTATCTGGGGATGAATGATAGTGAGATCATTGCAAGGATCCAAATCTTTGGGTGAGCAGACCAGACACAAAATGATGAACCAGTGAGCAGAATGGAAGTGAATGCAAAATGAAGGTATAGCATGATGGAATGAAAGGAAAGTGAATGCAAAATGGAGATGAACAAAACCCTAAACTACTATGCATGGAAAATAACTTTAAAGAGGATAAACAAGAGTTGTCCATGCACTGGCAACCCTCAATCCTTTGTGCTGCTTAAGAGAAAAATGCTTCAGAAATTTCCCATGAACAGGAAATTCCTTATCTTCACCAGCCATATTTTGTAGATAGTATAAATCTTCACCTTTCTTTCCAACAACAACAGAAGGTCCCAACCACAAAGCTTCAAATTTACCATGCTTTCCCTTCTCCTGACATCTTGCGTTCCACATCAACACCAAGTCATTTTCTTCAAATTTTCTATCCTTTTCCTTCTTTTCAAATAGATACTTCATCTGTGTCTATAACTTCATGTTTTGGTTTTGGGAAACTCTTCTTATTTCATCAAGTTCAACTAATTGCTCTATTCTTTCTTCCATAGGTTCAAGAATATCCAGATCTTCCTGAAGGACAAACCTCTAAACTAGCAACAAATTTTGCAAAGGCATCTTGGCTTGTACTCCATATACCAATTCAAATGGGGACTTTCCAATTTCCTTCTTAGCAGTAATCCTATCAGCCCACACAACCAGTTTTAATTTTGAATCCCAAGCTTTCTTGTTTTGACTCAACATCCTCCTTATAATCTTCAAAAGACTCATTGCTAGACTCTGCTTGACCATTAGCTTGTGGATGGTAAGGAGCTGCATAAGAAATAGTGATGCCATATGTGTCACAGAAGCTTTTGAATTCATCTGACCTGAAACACATCCCATTATTTGTGATTAATCTCAGTGGTGTACCAAATCTGGTGACAATGTTGTCCATCAAGAAATTTGTCACCACTTTGCTTGTAGCCTGTTTAGTTGGGATTGCCTCCACCCACTTGGTAAAATAATCAGTGGCAACCAGTATCCACTTGTATCCCCCACTTGGTTTTTCCTGTATCTCTCCAATGAAATCAATTCCCCACTAATGAAAAGGGGCATCAACCTGCAAGGGTCGAAGTGGCAAAGCTCCTTGATATTTCAGCTTTCCAAAGAACTTCTGGCAAGCTTCACATTTTCTTACATGTGTGAAAGAATCATTAAAAACCTTAGGCCAGTAGTAACCTACCCTGAGAATTTTGTGTGCAGTTGTTTTTACTAAATAATTTCCTTCACAAACTCCTTCATGCATTTCACTTAGAACATGCTTGGCCTGAGACTCGTCCAAACACAATAACAATATACCATCCTTATTCTTCCAAAACAAATCTCCATCCATGAAAACATATTTAGATGCCTACAACTTTAGAGTTCTTTTCTGGCTGTCACTCAATCCTTCTGGACATTTTGTGTACTTAAGGTATTACATGATATCAGTATACCAAGGAGTGTGCTCAATGCTTGCAACCACAATCCCTTCATCTACATTACAAACCTGATTTGCTTCAATATTTGATTCTGCCATCAACCTAGCCAAGCCTTGACCTCTTACTAATTTGGTAATCTATATCTCCATGTCAAACGCCTGGATCTTGTTAATCCATTTGCATCTTTTTCCTGTTACTTCAGACTGTGTCAGAATATCTTTGACAGCAGCATGAGGGACATAAGCAATCACCTTTGCTCCAACAAGATATGGTCTGAATGCTTTAGTAGCTTTCACTAATGCAAACGCATGTTTTTCCATTATGTCATATTTCAATTCAGACCCTTGTAATGACTTACTAAAGAAAGACACAGGTTGTTCATGACCATCCCCATTCTTCTGTAACATAACAGCAGCAATTGTGTGCATTGAAGCAAATGAAAATATCTGAAAAGGCTTTGCAAAATCTGGAGATTTAAGGACAGGAGCCTCCTTGATGGCCCTTTTGATAGATATGAAAGCATCCAAGGCTTCTGCAGTCCATTCCATTTTCTGTCCTTTTTTCAACATTTTTGATATGGGCTTAATGATCTCAGCAAAGTTAGAAACAAATCTCCTAACAAAATTAATCTGTCCAAAGAATGATTGTATAGCCTTAACAGTTTTTGGAACAGGAATTTTTTCAATAGCTTCAACCCTCTCAGGATCTATCCTAATCCCTTCCCTTGAAACAATATGTCCTAAAAGCTTACCTTATGTGACTGCAAAATGACACTTCTTTGAATTTAAGCTAATACCATTCTCAAGGGCTTTAATAAATACCTTCTTCAGATGTTGTACATGATCTTCAGCCTTCTTTGAATAAGCAGTCAATTCATCCTTGTACACCACGATGATAGCATTGATCAAATCTGCAAATGCCACGTCCATAGCTCTTCGGAAGGTCGCTCTTGCATTAGTGAGAGCAAATGGAATTCTTATATATACATATGTTCCCCAAGGAGTTGTGAATGTTGTCTTATATTGCTCAGATTCCTTGACCTTGACCTGGTTGTATCCTGAAAACCCATCCATCATGGACAACAGTTCACACCCTGTCACCTTGTGCAATATAGCCTCCATATTGGGTAGAGGATAATTGTCCTTGAGAGATGCCATATTCAAATTCCTGAAGTCCACACATAATTTGATGTCTCCATTTTGCTTCCTCATAGGGACCAAATTTGAGACCCACATTGAGTGCCTGATTGGTTTGATGATTCCCCCATCTCTGAGCTTTGTCAACTCTTCTTGCATTTTAGGCTCCAATGTTGGATTTATGGGTATTTTCTTTTGTTTGAATGGCTTAGCATCTAGCTTCAATGGTATTTCATGCTGAAACAAATCTTTCCTGTATGCTTTTAGATCTTCATAAGACCAAGCAAAGACGTGTTTATACCTTCTCAGCAACTCTATCAGCATTCTTCTAATTGTAGGGCTTATCTTCTTTCCTAGGTACACCTTTCTTGGTGCTATCTCAGTCCCCAAGTTAACTTCTTCAATATCTTCTCTTCTGACTGGTGTTTGCTTCATGAGGGACCGATCATTTCCATCATATAGCCTCTCCAATTCCACCAAGCCCTTAGGAAGCTTTTTTTTATCTCCTTGCCAAACACTATTTGCTTCCCATCCACTTCCTCAACAAAAGCATTGAAATCAATTTCCTGAGCTTCATATTGATCTATACAATTGAGGAATTTTAAAAAGGTCATTATCATCATTGAAGACTTGCCAACTATAAATGTTATCAAGAATAGCAGGCCTTGTCTTGAACTCAATCTATGATACCCTAGCCAATGTGATATCATCTCTTTTTAGCACCACATTTGCTAAAAAATCAGCCATTATGTTCTTTGATCTGTCAATCCATTCAATTGAGAAGTCATCAAACAAATCAATTGTGTCTCATACATCATTCCTATATTGCTTCAATCTTTTTTTTCATTGCATATTTTGACTTAACTTGTGAAACAACCAACTCAGAATCGCCCAAAACAGCCAGCAACTTAATCTTACGTTTCACAGCTATGTTCAGGCTTGCCAATAAAGCTTCATATTCTACCACATTTTTGTACACTCAAATGTCAACAGGAAAGAATATTTAAATGTAATACCTTCAGGTGAAACAAATACAATGCTAGCTCCATTACCTTCTTGGTTGCATGCTCCATCAAAATACATCTTTCAGACTTCATTGCAGCTTTGTGCCACATGCTTTTCAATTGGATCACTATTGGTTAATTCTGGCTGGGCTGATTCTATCTTAAAACTTCCAAGATCGACATCACAAAAATAGTTGATATGATCTTGTGGTACATAATCAACCAACTGGTTCATTCTCGACTCTCTATACAATTTGACTTCCTGACCATTCACTAGAATTGTAGCATAAGACAAATCAAATTGAACATTTCCTCCAACTGTTGTTGTCCATTGTCTTGATAGAAGCATCCCAAACTAAGGAGTATCAATTACTGTTATATCTATATCATATGCCACCTCTGGATAAGTAGCCAGTTTGACTTCAACACCTCTCATAATGCCTACCACAGGTACAGGTCTGTTATCCATTGCATAGCACTTCCCTTCACATGTATCAACCCACATGCCAAGTTGCTTCATAACTCCTACTGGCATGATATTTATAGCAGCACCAGAGTCTATCATGCAATTTCTCAGTAGTTTGTTATTTATGAGTAATGTAGTGAAAAAGGATCAACTTGTGGGGGAGTTGCTAACACATCACTCAAGCAGACCTCTGGGATATTTATTTTCTCTTGCCTATTGATTGCTTTAATAGCTACTCTATTTTCAGAATTCACATGTTTTTCATTTCCATTTGTTATCGATTGAACAACACTATCTCTGTATTCCTTAATTTTCATCATTTCAAGTAGTGGAACAGACATTTTTACCTGAGATAATGCCTGAGTGAAGTCAAAAGAAGAGCCCTCCACCTTAACAATCTTCTTCTGCTCCAATGTTTCTCCTTTGTTTTCTTCCTTCTCTCTTTTACTAGGCTGATCAGGCTTTTGTATCTCTTTGTGCAATTCCTTCACTTCCTCTTTTTGGACAGGCTTCTGTTCACTTTTATCATGTTGTTTATTTTTTGATTTCTTCACAGTTCCTTGTGTTACCTTCTGATCCTTCATAAAAATTTCCCTAGGGACACCGTCCTTCTCATTTACTATTTTGTTTCTCAACCAATATTTACTCCTTGCTTCCTCAACTGCAGCAACAGTTAGTATCTCTATCTCCTCTTCAGTGAATCTCCTCATGCTACATTGAGTAGGCACCTCAACAGAATGTGGCCCTGTATAATCTTTTTCAGAATCAGAAAGGACTTGTTGTTCAGCCATATGGACATTGTACCTCTTATCTGAAACATCATACTCATAACCTTCATCCTCTGAAGATGAGTACCTCTCTTCCACGTGGTGAAAAGTGTTTGAAGTCAAATACACTTTGTGATCTTCTCCATTATTTTCCATCAACATTCCCTCCTCATGCATCCTTTGAGCTACAACACAATAGTCTGGGGAATGTGGCTTATCACAAGCTTCACAAAAGTAATTGCTACTCACCATATAGGTTCTCTTCTTGCTTAATGCATCAGGAGTCTCTTTGTTTCTTAGCCTAGTTGTTATAGGTTTTCCATCCTTCCAATCTGTATTATATGGCATGTCATGCACCCTCGACCTTTCATTTATGTATGTGCTTTCCTGTCTGTACTGATAATTATTACTTTGTTGAGGAGCCCTAGGGTTATCTCTTTTATTGATTATACCTGTAGCCTTCCTGTTGTTTTCAATTGTCAGTGCTATCTTTTGAGCTTCAGCCAGATCTCTTGGGACCCTATTTCTCAGTTCATACCCTATTTTAGGATGAAATGCATTTAAATAAACACTCAATGCTATAGAATCTGGCAACCTTGATCCAGGAGGTACTTTAGTCTGCAACTTGTTGAATCTTTGGTTGAAATCATAAATTGAATCATTTTGATTTTTTTGAATTCGCATCAATTCATGAAGAGTTGCATTTGGTGCATTTAGATTCCCATATTGCTCTAGGAATCTGTCTTGGAATATTTGGAGAGAATTAATTGAAAGTGCTGGCAAGCTGTTGAACCAATCCCTAACATCTTCAAGAAGTGAAATCATAAATAGCCTCATATGTAAATCTTCATATGGCACACCTATGTCTTGGATGAGCACATTGAAATTCCTTAAATGTTCTTCAGCAGTAATTGTATTACTCCCTGTAAACTTAGGTACCAGACTTCTCTAGCTACCATCCATAGGGTAAGGGTATAGATGAAACCCTGTCAAATCAAACTGTCTGATCATTGTTGTATACTGGTGAGGGGGAGGAAAAGGCAGGTATTGATATTGGTTCATAGGATTGTTATATTGTGCATTATGTTGTGGGACAAAAGTTTGACCATGAGGTGGCTGCATATTTGTATGTTGTGTGGGAATATGAGGTGGATGATTTGGATGATTTGGCTGATTATAGTGATTTCTTGTCTGATGGTGAGGAGACACGAGTGGATCAGAAGGCCCTGCACTATTATTACCCTGCTTATGAGGTGGTACATACTTTGGGGGGCAATCAGCTGTCTGAGAGGTAATTTGGGCTTTCATCAATGCAGCCCTTAGTTCCTCTATCTCCTTCCTTTGTGATTCAAACTGTGCTTTTACTTCCTCAGGAAGCTCATGATCAATAAATTTATTTTGGTTACCTTCCTTCTTCTGATCATATTCATGTTGAATTCTTATTCGTTCAGCCTCCAGTTCAGCTCAAAACTCAGCCTGTTTCTGAGGATCGAGAAAAGAGAAAGGATTTCTTTGATCTTCTGGAGTACAAGGCTATGCACTTGAATTGTTTCTCCATGTATCATAGCAATCATATGTTTCACAATGTGCTCTTGATACTTTGTCTTTATCTGTTAGGCACATATCCTCACTTATCCCTTTTCCCTTATCAACCTTGTCATCTTTGTGTGTCCACTTACTGCTGCCAACAAGAGCTCCAGTATGACCTCCCATGTATTGAGATCTTCTTCCATTCATGTTTGAACAGCTGCAAAATTTATGTCAAAGTTGCCACTCACTTTTGTCAAAAATGAGGAAAAACTTGATGTTTCTTATTCCTAGCGGAGTCTGTATAAAGTCCTGACTCTATGATTAAGGCCTTGATTCTGAATGTATCCCCAGCAGAGTCGCCAATTTGTTAGCTCTCAAAAACATAGGCAGAATGCCTCAAGAGGCTGCCAATCTCTTGATACGCTTTAGGGTAACAAACAAGGTTAAAAGCATTCAACCTTCTACTCTTCAGGTGTTGCTAGACCTAGGTGGGTGTACCTTTCTAAATGAAGCAGACTTGACTTATGGTTATCCTTCTTGCAATGATTTTTCCACAATGGCAGATGCAAGTGAACAAATGAATTCAAGCGCAATAGCAATCTTCTTAATCTAAATCCTAAAATGCCCAATTAATAGATATAAAGAGAATAAATGAATCTTAATGATTAAACTGCAAAGACCAATGCCTTATTGGGTATGCGAAGTCAAATGAAATCAAGATGAGTAACACTCTCTCGAGAAAACTCAAATTATCTGGCACACATTTTGTTTACAACTTGTATAAACATGCAATATTGTAACTACTAAGCTCTACATTAACAATCCAAATGAATCTCTCTGATTACTGTGATCAATTAAAAGGATTTAATCTTTGCTTGAAAGAACCAATCGATTAACCACACAGAAACAGCAAATGTGCACTAATGAATTGAATATAAACTTGTTATATCAATTTAAACAATCAGAAAGAATAAATCTTGGAGACAACTTAGCAATACTTTCATTAAATTCAACAGATAATTGATACCAGAAATGTGCAGTAACATCAATTGACTTTCATAAATACCTCCATTTTGAAAACATGCATCAATAGTCTCTGATCTGAGAATTTTATTCTACTCTATCTACTTGTTGTGTATCGAATATCTAATAGCTGATCATTTTACAATTACAAATTGCCTATTTATACACCAGCATCAAAAAAATATATCATATTGAGATCCCATGTCGTCCAACCGCTGAATTCGGGCTCATTTCATGTTGGCCTACAATGGTAATAGAACATCCACATGTCAGCCACAGTATTTGAATTTTATTAATCGACACTGGAACAGTCACCAAGACAAACCTGTAAGTATGTCGAAGGCAATTCAATCGCTACAGTCACCCCGTGTTTTATTCGCTTTCGCCATGACAAATCTAAGTCGGGGAGATATCCTGTAGATCACTTTATGTTTCCCCGAGAGTTCCTTTACCTTTCGCGTGTCGCTGTGACACCAAAAATGTCTTGCCAATAGGCAACACAGACATTTATCAGCAGAAAACATAAAAAGGATTGGGGAGACCCAGGTGTTCTCATGCCGAAAGGGACCATAATACAAAAAATGTAGACTCGATGGATTTTATGGGGCCATAAGGGAAAAATGCGGGTAAAAATATCATGAAAAGAGGAAAATGTGCTCAAGACAAGACTCATTTGGAAAGTGCATGAGTGAAATCAACATGTAAAACCATCAGAAATTTACAATTCCAACAAGTGGGAACACAAAAAATTTTCATATAGGAAAAAGTTTAAAACATCCTTAAACAAATGACATGCACTCCCCTCTTTATCATGTCATTGAAAATTATCTTAAATATGGTGTTTATTCACCTACTCATTATTAGACATACATATATAACAAGCTTAAGGAGCGAGAATTGCAACTGGATATCCTCAGTTGCTCCCCTCCCCCAAATTCAAATCCTTTATGGATAATTTCACCCCTTTCATACTTCATCCTTACATACACATATCCTAATGACATAAAATCATTAAATTTTGATAAATATAATGGTGGTGGAGACCTTATTATACATACACAACAATTCTATATCATTTGTTCAACTATTACTTTTGATGATCCTATTCTAGCCATTTACAATTTCCTATAGCATTAACATATGATGCATCAGATTGACCTTCTACACTTTAATACCCAATCCATAAACACATGTTCATAGATTTTTTCCATGCCTTTACCATTCACTTCCAATTCAACAAAGCAACAAAGGTTTCCCTTACACTTGACTAACGCATTGCAAATAAGATCCTATTGAAATTATTTTGGACTACACTTCTTGATTCTACACATTACTAGTCCACATGCTATTTCATCATCATGATTATGTTCTTCAACCTATATATATTAAAAACCTCTCATATCATATCCAATAAAAACTACTTTTAACTCATCACAAATCTTTTAGATTACAATATGGATGTCATTGAAGTTTAAATCACGAATTTATAAAGATTAAAAGAATTTACTCTTGTACATTACTTATTGATTTGACTTGTGAAACTTTTATAGGGATGCTAATACATTCCTTCTCAATATGTACCCTATCAAAAACTTTAACAACATACAAGGGTTGGACAAAATCACCATTTATGAAATACTTATCATACATGTCTCTTTGAAGGTTTTTGATAGTTCCATGATAATTTCTTAGATTCCTATGTTGTGATTCATGAGTGAATATATTTTAAAAAGTAAAAAAGTTATAGAAACGTGCATCTAGCTATCCTCTTACAATTAGAAGTAAAATATGATGCTACTTTGTACAACATTTTACTAAATACTACCTATTGATTGAAAGGTTGTTGAATTTGATAAGGTACACAAGTGTTTAAATTGTGTATTGTGTATGGTGTAATATAGTTTGGTTGCATGATGAAAAGTTACCTCTTTTCAATATGTTGCAATGAGTTTTCAAATAATTTAATGGCTTAGAGAAATATTAGTTCATGCACATTTAAAATGTTAGAGGGGATTTTCATAATTAAAATAGAAAAATTTAAGGTCCAATAAAACATTTTTTTTAAATAGTTGAATTATATATAGAAAAATGAAGTGGGTTCTTATATTTGTTATTGGGTTTTGGTTTTGGTTTCAAACTTAGATTAAATTTATTTTAGTTTCAAAATTAAATGCAAGTTTTTAAATTATCATTTTAATTATGCAGATATTTTGACATGGTTGATCAAACTTCGCTTTAGTCTAATCATTCTAATAAGCCTCATGCTCATACTCATTATAAAACTACTCTATATGCTAAGACCATTCAAATGTTAGATAAATCCTTGCATTATCTAGACCAAATCATACATAATACCCCAAACCTGTCAAATAGAGATAGGTTGGTCACTATTTGAGATGAGATTACATGTATGATCAATGTCATTCAATCTTAAAAATCCTATGGTGACATTAGCATTAACAATTTTTATGCTTCACTTTCTTAGACTGTTGATGGCAATGAGAAATGGTAATATATTTATAGGCAAGTTTCAGTAGAAAATTTTCATGGCATGTTCCCATTTTACATGGGAGGAGATGGAGTGAGAGTTTATTCCCCCACTAGGTACACAGATCCACTTATGGGTCCTTTTATTTATCCTAGATGGTTAGATGCACATCAAAAACTAAATCATAATGATGAGTTGCCACTATATTTTTATAAACAATTATATGCAAAGTTCTATTTATATTTAGATGATTATACATCTTTCCCTACACACGCTAGACAAGGGAGAGGGAGGTTTGTTGAAAAACCTACTCGTATAAATGAGAAAATTTTCCACCACCCATGAACAAGAGGGCCTTTAGTTGGTCGAAACCTTTTGGTTCTTTCAAAACATTTGGAACTGTATTGGAGAAAATTTGCACCCCTACGAAAATTCCCCATTTACATCACCCTTACATTAGAAAATGAAACTCGGTGTTCCAATTCCCACATTTGCCACCTTTCCCTATCCACCTAGTAGCTTATTTTCATTTCAATGGAGGAATTTTTCAGGGATGCGCATGCATTGAGTGAACGTCCACTGCTGTCCTGACAGGATTCCTGCCTCTGGAATCTGTAGAGGTGTTACATTTCTCCATTGGTGATGAAGCATAACTTCTCTTCCTCCCTTGACCAATGCTAAACAACCCTTTTGCCTACTTCTTTCCATTCAGATTTCCTAATTCTTCATTCTATCCAACTTCTTCACTCTCTTTTGCTTCTCAACTAAATTCTTCATGCTCTCTTGATCAACTCTCACACTTCAAGCTTCACCATCACTTCATTGTAGCTGCAAGCTACTGGTTTCTTGGCTCCTCCACTCTGTTTGTTGCAACAACGTTGTTGTTGAACTTGCAAGCTCACTCCTTCCTCTACTTGCCTTGAGAGCACGTAGCTATGAAGGTATTCTTGTGTGGAGCTCTTTGAAGATTTGATTCTCGGGTAGAAAGATATTCTTTTCTCACCTCCTCTTCATCAATTCGAGCATTTTTTAGTTAAATTATTCTTCTTATTGTATTTCATTTTTGCATTTGTCTACTATTATGTCACAGCATAAAGCTTCACCAATCAGGCTATTAGTTAGATTTCTAGTGTTTTAATCTTTCTCTTAGACCTTTTGTCTGTACAAATGCCAACACACTACTGAGACACCAGGACTGAAGTCTGTATCTTGGACTATCATCCTTAGGTAGAGAGTTGTCTGAGCAGTAGGTTGGACTCTAGAAATCAACTCATCTAATCCTCTAAAACATTCAGGTTAGTAGTGTTGTGCAGTTTTGCACACACACCCCACTTGGAGTAGGGACCCTCTTTTGATGATGTCTCTTGACCTTTGGTTTCATTAGATTTGTCTTTTCAAGGTCTTGAAATATTGATCTTACTGGTTTTGGTCTTGCCTTGAGGATTGAATTGGTTAAAATTGGCTTTTGGTGAAAATCCGGGTTTTGACCTGAATCCGGGATTTTCCAACTCCGGCGGATTCTCCCGGGCTCTAGTTCATTGTCTGGTCATCACTGAATTTTTTGAATCTGGGTTTCTGCTTGACTCCGGGATTTTCCGGTTCTGACGGATTTTCCCGGATTGTGCCAAAATCCTGAACTTCATTAAAATCCTTGTTTCTGTCATATTCGCAGAATTCGTGTTTATCCGTATTTTTTGCGTATCTTGGGATTTCCAAAATTTTGTCCTGGGCTCGGGTTTCCAGATTTTTCAGACACGTCTTGTCGCTCATTAATGCTCAAGGTACCCTTGCTCAGATGCATATATGGGTGGATTTAAAATCTTTTAAGCATCATTTTGACTTCATTATTCACTTGTTTGTTGCCTTGGCATCTGAGTGCATCCCTTGTTGGAGTCTTGATCATTGATTTTAGGTTGCGTGTGTGTGGATTGGTGGATCGCAGATTAAGGTTTTCGTTGCTAGGGCATTGTCGGTTTGCAGTTGCTCCTCGAGCTCGAGTTTGTCTGGGTTAATCCATGGTAAGTTTTCGATGGCCCCTCTATTTGTTTACATGATGATTGAGTTCTTTTTGAAGTTGAATGATGGTCATTCTGGGTCGGCCCGTACTTGGTCACAATTTTGTTTTATCGAATTGGGGTTTGACCTATCTTTCTGTGAGACCTCATCACCCGTGCCATGTGTGCTCGTATTTATTCATTAGATGACAGGTGCATCCGTTTGGATGATGTTCTGGGTCAGATTTTTGTGCCCTCTAAGCGCATAATTTGCCATAATGTGCAAGGTTAGGGTTTTTCGGTGCTCAGCCCAGAATAGTGAATTCTTTACAATTTGTCAATCTTGCGCCTGTATTAAACTAACCCCTACCTTGTGAGGACTCGAAGGAATCTGGATTCATCTTTAGGGATAGTATTCCAAACCTCGAGCTTACCCTAGTTTTCATGGCGAAGGGTTTATTCACCCAAATTAGGGAATCACTGTTTCACCGTGGGGATTAGTCATCAAAGGGTTTTGGAAATTTGAATTCATTTGTATTTGAGGTCTTGTCTATTAACATCGATGTTGAGACCATCTGAATCCAAGTGGAAAGGTTTGCATGTTCATTCAATTACTGGTTCGCGTGTTGTCCTTCGTCGGGTTTCCGAGGTGTCCGCGGAATTCCTGCTCACCTGGATTTTCCCAGTTTCGGCCAATTCCGCGGAGTATAGTGAATTCTGGAATATTTGAACTATCTGCAGAAATCCTTCCTGTCTGGACTTTTCCGGTTTTCCTATCTGGTTTTATTTCTTTCAATTTTCCGAAGATAGGATTCATGGAGTAAAGGTTAAATGCTAATTTCTTGTTGCCAATGAATGAATTTCACGATTATCTTATGATCTTTTGTCCGAACTAGCGATTTATTTGATTAATGGTGTCTTGGCAATAGGAATCTGTCTGGGTCGGATTTCTCCAAAATTTCGCCCCGACTGGATTTTCCCGGTTTACCTCATTTTCCTGGATTGTTTGATTTTCTGGATTTTCGAAGATCAATGATTCGTGAGGGGTTTTAATGGCTTTATATGATTTTATGCTAACCCTTTGATTGGAATACGTATGATAATTGGATACTCACGACGTCCTTCTGTGAATGTAGGCTGAATCAAGCAAGTCTGCTGCTGGAAAGACTAAAGGTGACACAGAGGGGTCATCCATTTTAGAAACGGAAAGATTAAGATTGGACACTAAGAGTCAACTCCCTGAAAGCAAGATATCTTCTGTGTGGTCCGAAGTGTCTGACACCAATGTTGGGGCCTGGAGATACGAGGAGTTTAAACAAAGGACAGCTCAAAAGGATCTGTCAGTCCTAAGACAGGGAATGATGAAGTCCGGACTTGTTCATGTGGCAGGGTTTCCTCCGGTGATCCAATGTTATGAGCCGATACTTGAGTGTGCCCGGCAGTATGACTTTGATACACAAAGGGTTGTCAGCACCGAAGGGAGAGTCTTAGCCAATTTCAGTCCTGTTTCTATTGCCCAAGCCTTTGACATGCCGGATTTGCCTTATGTGTGTGCTCTGAACATGGACATGGCCAGGACATATTATGAGAATGAGCTAACCAAAGCTCAACAGATGATCAATTCTTGGTTGGAAAAGCCAAAATCACATTACTCTAAATTGCCCAAGCAGTTGCACAGGGTTAAATTCAGGACGGACATTTATGATGCTATAACACTTTTAAGCAGAGTAGCAGGTTTGAAGACCACTGGGGTGTTAGAGAGTTGGATGGTCCATGTGATCACCAAAGTTGAACAAGGAACCAACTACCACTGGGCAGGACTTATTAGCACCATAATTGACAAGCAGCTGAGGGACGTCCTGGAAACCAAGAGATTCACCATGTCCTCTTATGTCGTGTATGTGTTGGCAAGATTCTACCCATACAGGGGTTTGAATCCATGAGGGACATTTGGACAGGACATAGTCTATGAGATTTATCTGGAGTTGCACCTAGGACACCAGGATTACAGAAGGGCTAATGATGCATTCACTATGCATATCACCCGGATGCTTCAAAATGTCGAACATGTCAGGTTTTTGGATGGAGTGAAGGAACTGATTAAGAGATACGGAGCCTGGTTCATTCAGTTTCCCACTTTCTCTTACATCAAAATTGATGGATGCCCGGCTGCTCCATATAGGTTACCTAGGTACCCTACCAACCATATTGCGTTATTGGAATTGGTGAGGCAAATATGTGAGTTTGATGCAGTTGTCAAGAAAGAGAAGCATAAAATAGGCTTTGGTGGGGATTTCCCTCTTGGAATTGGTGTGGCAGAAGTGTACCCTTCCATTCAGTCAGCACACGCAGCAGGTGATGAGTTAGCAGCTCATGGTTTCTCCTTTCATTCCAAAAGAGCAAACTTTGATATCACTGGCGAAGCACAAAAGAAGGCCACCAAAGAGTACCATCATAAAGATGACCTAGAAGACTACTGGGCCAATATCAAGGATGATTTTGAGGCAAGGAAGAAAAGGTACTCTAGGCTCCCTGTTGATGCGATCAAACAGTATAATGTTAAGTTGATCCCCGACCAGCTAGAAGATGATGGAAACCTGGTGCAAGATCATGCTTATGAGTCTGTTAAGGACAGGTCAATAGGGGAAATAAACTGGAATGAGGATGAAGTCACAGAGCTGGAAGACCTAATGGCTCCTGTTATGAGATTTACCACTTCATGGCTAAAACATAAGGTTTGGGAGCTGGAGAGTGAGAAGGTACCTTGTACTTTTAATTTGATGGGAAACCTTAATCCTATGTCTACTTCAGAGGAATCCGGGGAAGATGACCCCAAAGGGAAAACTAAAAGGAGCTCACCCTTCAAAATAAAAATCAGAGGCCCAAAAGAAAGTGAACTAGAACCAAAGAGAAAACCAAAAGGAAAGAAAAGAAGTCGAGCTTTGAAGGTAGGCAGGTCCTCTGATGAGGAAGAGTTGGGAAAAGCAGAAGAAGAGGATGCTCCACCACCACCAAAAAAGACAAGAACCACTAGGGTTTCAAAGAAGAAGGTTCAAGATACCTCAAAAGATGAGCCTCCGATTGTTGATGTGGAGAGTTCAAGGGAAAAGACTAAGGTTTCTATGAGGAGATCAAGGACTCCTTCTCCTAAGGAGCCGATGCAAGAGATGAACCCTTCTCCAAAGACACCAGCTGTGGAGCCATCTAGGCCTGCTTCTCCTCCACCGAGTGTGCATGAGCAAGAGACTCTTGAGGAACATGAGGCTAGTGGGGAGGCAGAGCCATTCAAGGAAGGAGAGCTCTTTGGTGCGGCTGCCGAGTTTGAAGTTGAAGAGACAGAAAAGCATCCTTCTCCACTAGTCCGATATGAGGATTCTCTGGCAAGTAGCAAAGGTAATGGATCACCTGAAAAGGAGGACATCCCTGTTAGAACTCCATCACCGGTTCAAGAAGAAGAGGTTGAAGTAGGTAATCAAAGGGAGCAGTCTCCTGGGAAAGAACAAGATGAAGAGGAAGAAGACAAAACAACAGAGCAACATGGTGAAGAGGCAAAAACAAACAAAATCTGAGTGGACTTTGCTGTCCCGGATTGGCTTGAAAAGGAGATCACAAGGAAAAAATAGGTCGTTGTTGAGGACACTCCTTTGGATTGGGATGAGATGTTGTCTAAGATCGGTAAAGGTAAGAATAAGAAGGCAGCCAGGGTAGTTTCAAGGATAGAGAGGGATGAGGTGAGTAACAAGATCATTCACATTGCCACCCCTACTACGGATAAAACTAGAGAAGAGGTTATTGGTAAAGATTACAATGTGTAGACCATTAACCTTGGGCCAGCCTCTATGGAACAGGACATTGATGAATATGAAGGCTCCAGTGCAGTAATAATTGGGAGGTTAAGAAAGGAAGCTCAGACCAAGCATGAGCTTAGAAAAGAAAACGAAAGGCTTAGGAAGTGCTTGGAGGATGTAATGAAGCCTCTGCAATCTCTCCACCCCTCTTCATCTGCTACTCCTGGTTTCTTGCCCAAGGGAACTATTTCTGAAATTGAAAAGATGAAGGCCTCTTCTCAAACTACAACAGATTGGTTGAGGGATGTGCAAGTAAAAGGAGATGATACCATTAAGGAGATCCTTTCAATTGGGAAAGATGTAGTTAGGGCCAAGGACTTGTTGGAACGTGTGTTGTCCCAGGACAAAGAAGATATCGATCTTTTGTTGCAGAAATCCAAGGTGATCATGGGGTATGGTAAGGATCAGTTGGCTGCAAATGGAGTTCTTCCTTCCTCCAGGCTTAGTGAACCCTAGGAATGGTTTGAGGCTTTGTAGATCCAGCAAAAGGCCATGAGGAAGATTCAGAAATGAAAGAAGCTGATGGATGGTGATCTAACTGCAGTTTATGATGAGTGTATTGCATTTTTTGAGGTTATGACTGGCAGGAGGAAAATTGCTCCTTAGTACCTGAGCCTGGAACAGTTGAGGGAATGGTGGCATGAGGTTTATGCCCCAGATTCTGAGAATGTCATAACAAGGCACCAGTTGGACGATGCTGCAACCTATTTGGCAGTAATAGATAAATACCTAGCCCACAAGGACGATCGAGATAGAATTGTCAAACAGTCATATGAGGAGATCGGTGCCATTGAATGTCGGCTTAGGGTTTTGCCTTTGCCACCTATTGCCGAGCTGGATAAGTTATTTTTGAAGGTTCTAAATCAGAATAAGGACAAGGGAGGCAGTAGTTAATGCCCATTTTGAGATTTATGCTTCCCTATTATCATGGGGCATGTATTGATCCGGGTTGCATTGGGGATTGTGTCTAGGCCAACCTTGATGATGTATTGGCATTTAATGTGTGCCTTATTTTGAATTCCTAGGGCCGACTTGTTTTAGCTGTTTTATTTTGTAAATGTTTGGCTGGGCTGACATCTCTTGAGAATTTGCTATAAAGGGGGCATTCTTGCCTCATTGTAAAGTGAGCTAGAAAGTAATAGAGACGAGTAAGAGCAGAAAAGAGCTAGAGTATTCTGTAGTAGAAGTAGTAGTTAATTTCTTGAAGCAAGTATTGTAAACAAAACAGTGGAATTGTTGCAGCATTTTGGTGATCTAATACAATTGAAGACATTGTGGTTTTCCTGGTGCAATCTCTTGTGTTATTTTATCTTGCATGGTTCCTGGTGTTTCATCTTTCAAATTGCTTAAAGATTTAGGTTTTAGTGTTGAGAATTAGATTAATGTGGTGAATGATGTTCATGATTTCATATTTGGAATGTTTGTAGCAATCTCTGGTCTATACTCCTAGTAACTATCTGATTGTAGTAGGCTGGTGAAGTCAACCTGGACCATATACTCATACGTGCTTAAGTTCGATTGTGGATAAATGTCTATGATTTGAAAATCTATACACCTTAGAAGATTGCACCGTTCTTGTGATATTGCATTGTGGGTTGATCAAGAATTGGTTACTTGAGATTGGTCCATTCCAGATATCTGTCATTTACATTGTTCATTCTAGGAATAGTTTAGATCTTATCATATCCTTGCCCCCTTGTCTTTTGCTATTTCTTTATTATCTGGTTAAATTTAGGATTTGAGATCATCATATTGCATGATCTGATAAATTGGAAAGATACAGTCTGCTTGTAGTAAGGTCCGATTGTGATTATCAGCATTTCACACTTTATCTGAGTTGTTTATGCATTGTCATGACCTGACACCCGAGAGACCTTGGGGTGATTTTTAGCAATTTATTGTTGAGAATTACCTTTCAAGAGAGATAGAATATTGCATTATGTCTGAGTTGTTACTGTGCAGAAAACACCATCAACAAGTAGAAGGATAGTAGAATCATACTACTCTTCCTTTTCAACCTTAACATTCTAGCCTTTTTGAATCACTTAGCAAACTTGAGGTAGATCAGGGCAGCCTATTTCTTAGGACTCTCCCATGACCTAGAGTTCTAGAGCAATCAGTCCCCCTCCTCTACATTTTGGTGAACCCGATGCAAATTGTTTCTATTTCGCATATGGGTATCGAAGAACCTTCTCTCATATCCTAGGCGTGTTGTATTTTTGTGTGTTGCAAGGTGCATAGCCTTGCAACCCAACCTACAACCCCTAGTGGTGTAGTTAGAGGGGATCCTAGATATTGGGAGGAAAAATTTAGATAGGTCACCATTTGATTTCTTAACCTTTGGAGTATTCTGAGGAAGTCCTCTTGAAGTACATAAACATGGTCTCTTTTATGCATCTCCCTCTCGCTCAACTTATGAATGGATCACTAGATATAAATTTCACATTACAGGACTTGCTTATGACCAAAGAGCCTTCTCCTTTGTACATTCCCACTCGCATCAATGGGAACATCGTGACTGTTGTTCTAGTTAATCCCACATTTCATGTGAATGTTATAACAGAGGAGACTCTGTTGATAAATTTCTTAAATAAGGATGGGTATGATGAATCAAAGAGCATGATACGTACACATGATGGACTCTTGGTCCCCCAATTGGTTCCATCACTCTCTCAATCTTGGTAGGACCCAGGACTATAAATTCTCCTTTTGATATCATCCCGAAGTCCAACTTGTTCAAGGTGAAACTAGGCATCCCATGGCTAGTTTCCATGAATGTGGTCACTTCAGTAATTCATAAGTGTTTGAATTTTTCTCATGAGAGCTTTATGCACATTGTGCACAACACTAGATATAAACTGTTGGTGTCGCATGAGGGCTACTCATTAGATCACTTTTGCCTTGTCTCGGTTGGTCTACTTCCCCCGAGGATGGAAGGTGACCTATGTCAAGTACAAGACCGAGGGCATAACACCGAAGGTGACCTACCCTGCAACCCCCTATGCCATCTCTATCAAGGGTTGCATGATCGAGCAACAACAAGTTGCCTCCTCCTCTCAACAAAAGGGGAAGGGGAATCCTACTCGCACCCAAGGGCCTTCCTCTTCTTTTGTTGTTCCATCTACTTCTGCCTCTCACCCTGTTGTGGTGCCTTTGGCCTCTGCTCCCATGCCTTGCATGCAGAGTTTGATGGTGCCCACTTGGTGGAAGGCCAAGCGTCAAGTATTTGAACTTCTCTTCTTTGATGCCAAGGCTCATTGTTTATGGTAAGGAAAAGGGCCCTCATGGATTTTCTCCTGTGTATTGGCCTCTATGGCCTCCTGCTACTCCTACCCCTCAGATAGTAAATGGGAAGAGGCATGCTATTGAGGTGCTTGTGTTTTCTTCTCCACTTGTCATTGTTTCTTCCTCTACACTTTCTGCCCCTTCTCCTTCTCAGAAGGCTTCCCTTCCATAGGAAACGGTTGTGTAGGACATGCCTATGGCAAGAAATGAGCCTCTCGTTCCTTCTCAAGCAATGACTTCTAGTTCCTGAAGCTGACAAAATAAGCTTGTGCATGAGCATAAGCACTAAAGAAAGGCTTTGGCTGTTGAACAAACTACCTTGTAGAATGCAGAAGGGGAGCCTGCAGCTCCTATTTTGACATCTTGTGATGTGCCTCCCTCTTCTGCTCCTTCTGCTTCAGTTCCACTCACCTCAACTTTGCTTTTGGCTCCCCCCATGAATTTTGATGACCCTCACCCCAAAACGGTGTAGGTGTTCATCGCTCCCTCCATGAAGCCCCCTCTTCTAATGTCCCTTCCATACATCCCTCCATTTTCCTGGCCCATGGACATGTTGAACACCACGATGGTGTCAGTTGTGGCTATCTCCTCTTCCACCTCATCTTTTGCTTCTTTTGTGGGGATTTTGCATCCTCCATCAAAGCATAAGTTGGAGAACCACCTTGCTTCCAATGGAGGTCGAAAGAAGGGATCACCTTCTTCAGAAGGGAGTTCTACTTTGCCTTGTGTCATCCTTGCGATGGAGGTAGCCTTGGTGTCGCCTGAGTTTGTCACTGTCCCTTTTGAAGAGATTGATGATGGATCTCAAGCACCTCCCTTCCTCTCCCACTCGGTTAACACATGGCACTCATATCAAGTGCATATTTAACTTGGTGGATGATGTCTCATCTTTTTCAGCAATATTTGCAAGATCGTTGACTTTTACCTCACAGGAGTTTATTGAAGAAGACCTTGAGGGGCCTTATTCCTTAGCTCTTGTCATAGGAGAGTCAAAGGGTTCTCCCCTTGCTATCTCACCCCTATAGGATCATCCACCCTCCCCATATGATGATCTATATTGGGAGAACGACGACCTCCTAGTTGATGAGGACTAGGGGAGTACCTCTTCTTTATCTGTAGATTAGATTTGTGTGTGTGTTGTGTTTCCCCCGTGCTTGATTTTATGTGTTCATAGAGGACCCTTGTCACCCTTGTAGGTGCTTGGATACAGGAGTGAGATTGTGTCATAAACTTCCTCTATATGTTTTATCATTCTTCTATATGTTGTAACTTGATTTTCCACAATTGGGGACTATGCAAAGTGTTGGGGGCATTTAGGCCTCCCTTCCATGTTGACCCAATTTTTTTTAATTTTTTTTCTTCACGTTCTCTTCTTCAAATCTGGGAACTTTGGGGACTGATGATCTTTCGTTCACACATATATTGCAGGTTACCTATAAGAACTAATCTAACCCTGAACTCCCAGGTCCCCCTGTCTCTTGATTTCCTCATCTCTGCTTGTTCCTTGTTTTCCTTTTTTTTCACTTGCTTCTCTTTCCACTTGCTCTGTGATGTTGTGGTGATTACATGTTGTCCCTCACATGCATGACAACATTTCCACACTCACACCTCGCTATGTCTTGTGGGCCACATCATCACTATCTCTTCTTCCTTTCTTTAGGATGTCATGTGCTCCTTTGAATCGCACGTGCCATCCTAAGGGAGGCTACTTCTCCAATTTTCAATAAGGTGCATTCGGTGGCCAATGAATCCCTTACTAATTTTTTTCATTTTTCAAAAGTCACATCCTTCAACAAGGATCCCCTCAGCAATATTTTCTTTCAAAAACAAATTCATAGCAAAAAGAATTGGAAAGCTTGCCTTCGAGAAGGCCATTCCTTTTATCGGTTTCCTTGATGAAAGATATCTTTCAAAACGATTCCTTGACAACAAGATCATTTGCAAAAAAAATTATGCTTTTCAATTGGAGCATCCCTTTGAACAGGCCCATTACTATCTTGAAGGGTTCCCTAGGGACCCCTATGAAAGCTTCTCCTTCAACTATTTGCTTTGAGGTATGATTGTTTATCTACGTGATCTTTTTCTTGCCTAACATGTTTTGTCTATAGCTTAACATGTTGTTTTTTAGGACCAAGCACCTATAAAGACACTTTTATGATCAAGCTTTGAGGACCGAGCACCTTCATCAAGCTTTCCTTGTAGGACCAAGCACCTGTAAGGACCAATCAGACTTTGTGAAACCTATCATTTCTGCCCCCCCCCAAGACCAAGAACCTGAGGCACCTCCTTTGTAGGACCAAGCAATTATAAAGCACTTTCTTTTTACTAGACTAAGCACCCATGGAGCCAATTTTGTAGGATAGAGCACCTGCAGAACCTTTGTTCACCTTCTATGAGGTTGAGCACCTGTGGAGCCAATTCTGTAGGACCGAGCACTTGTAGAGCTTTTGTTCACCTTCCACAGGATCGAGTACCTGTGGAGCCACCTCTCTCTCCTACACGTTTGAGCATGTCATATTACATTTTGCTTCCTCAAAAGTTTAGGTATATGCTCTTCATCCTTCTTTCTACTTTACCTCACATTCACTAACATGTATGCTTGCTAAAGTGCGGGGAAAATGTAATGGAGTGAATTTTTACCCCTACAAGAATTCCCCATTTACATCACCCTTATCTTATAAAATGAAACTCGATGATGCAATTCCCACATCCGTTACCTTTCCTTATCCACTAGCAACTCACTTTCATGTCAATGGAGGAATTTTATCACACCGTGAAAATGTCTGCACATTGTGCTACCATCCTGACAAGATTCTTGCCTTTGGAATTTGTAGAGGCATTATGTTTCTCCATTGGCGATGAAGCGTAACGTATCTGTCTCCCTTAACTGATGCTAAATGACCCTTTTTCCTCCTTTCCATTCAAATTGCCTAATTATTCATTCTATCCAACATCTTCAATCTCTTTTGCTTCTCAAATGAATTCTTCATGCTCTCTTGATCAACTCTCACACTTCAAGCTTCACCATCACTTCATTGTAGTTGCAAGCTACTAGTTTCATGGCTCCTCCACTCCCTTTTTATGCAACAACGTTGTTATTGGAGAACTTGCAAGCTCACTCCTTCCACCACTTTCCTTGAGAGCACGTAGTTGTGAAGGTATTCTCGTGTGGAGCTCTTTGAAGATTCGATTCTCAAGTAGAAAGGTCTGCTTTTTTCACCTCCTCTTTGTCAATTCAAGCATAATTCAGTTAAAGTATTCTTCTTGTTGTATTTCATTTATGTATTTTTCTTGTTATTTTGTCATATCATAAAACTTCACCATGCAGGTTGTTAGTTAGATTTCTAGTGTTTTAATCTCTCTTAGACCTTTTTTCCATACAAAAGCTAGTGCACCACTAAGGCATCAACATGTTGCACTAAATTTCATATCCTGCGCTGTCATCCTCAAGAAGAGTGTTGTTAGAGTAGCAAGTTGGACTTTGGAAATCAACTTGTCTAATCCTCTAAAACATTTGGGTTAGCAAAAGGATAGCAACAGCCAAACTGCTCTTCTATTTCAACCTTAACACCCTAGCCTTTATGAATCACTTATCAAACATGAGGTAGATCGGGGCAGCCTGTTTCTTAGGACTCTCCCATGACGTGGAGTTCCAAAGAAACTAGTCCCCCTCCTCTACAATAACTAACAATAGTTCTAGATCTAGCACTCACCCAAGTTTGAGATGTGACATTTTTAAAACATCACCACTATTACTAGTGAGGTTGATTAGTTATCATTTGATTATGTTGGTAGATATTTTTTAAAACTATGGATTATCATTCCTCCCATTGAGGCCACATTGAGAAGCTATAAACATTACATTTGTACTAATCTACCATTTCCATGTAATTAGGCATAGGTCAGTAGAGAGTCCATGATTTATGTAATATGACCAGATGTCTCACTAGTGATTTATTAGATGCATATCAATTCATCAATGATGAGCATGGGATCCCACTTGATGATGTATCCACATATCTCAAGTGATATTTTGGTAGAAAAAGGATCTGTAGAGGAGGATATTCAACTCCCTCAAGATGATAAGGTCTAAAGTGGTGAATGGTCCTCAACTACCTTAGGGATCAAAGCTTTGGTAATGGGATGAGATAAAAAGCAGGTTTTTTTATGTTTTATGCAAAATAAAAATGGGAGAGTTTCAAGAACTGAAAGAGTAGGTTACAGAGGTCTTCTGGAAAAATTGGAAAGCTCTCATCCAAGGAAAATAGTGTGGCACACATATGTCTCTACGGTGTGTTGTAGTCTTGTATGGAAAAGACTTCAGTTTATCACAAAAAAACTACTAAGAACCTATTGATAGTTTCAATAATTGAATACTAGAAAATGCACTAAAATAATAGAGAGACAATGGGGACAAACATACACAAGATTAAACGAGAAGGAAATGATAAAATGAAAGAGAAGAAAGGAGACACTCACAAGAGGTTTAAGAATGATGCCTCCAACAAAGATACGACTTCAATGTACCTGCACACATAGAAATGAGAAAATTGTTGGGGTTTTTTAGGGGCTTTCCTCAGTTAACCCCTCGCATAGGTGCTCCCACCTCCACAGATAGCCAGATAGATAAAAATAGAAATTAAATAGACAAGACAAGAAGATAAAACAAAAGTGCTAGAATCATATGCTCAAAATCAAATGATAATGCAATAGAGAGATTACGATTACCCTCCCTTAACAAATGAGAATATTGAAAGAAAGACATTACAATCTCTGATCTCGAGAATGATATGTCACTAGTTCTAAAGCTTTGATGTAGAGAGCCAAAGTGAAATGAGGTGGTAGAAGATGGTGTAGAAGGTGTAAGAGAGAGTGAAAAAGCTTGAGAATATGAGAAATATTGCTTAAGAGTGAGAAAGAATGAGAGAATGAATGAGATAGATTGAATGAATAACAAAAATGAGGGGGAAAATGAAGTATATGCATGCAAATAGTCATTCTCAGTGCACCTGCAAGTTGCAAAGGTGTTACACTTGCGAGTAGGAAGGAAGTGTAACATCCAAATGACTACTGCAACCGAGAATATTTTCAAGACATTCGTACGACATGTAGACATCTACACAGCACACATTTTTCCATGATAAAAAATCATTTGGATTTGGTATATTTAACTCATACTATGACTATGATCACACTAATGTCCCTCAAGAAAAGTTGAAGCAAATGGATAAAGCCTTAGAAAAGCCTCAAACTTGGTGAGTATAGAATATATTGCTGACACTGTAGTTCCTATCATAGATAACATGAGGAGAATTTTTTATAATGACCAAGGATTAGAGATTGTGCATAGCCTAGCTCACATTATTGATAATCATATTCCTACAATGGCTATTTGTGCTCAAGCTTTGGGATAGACTCAAAGTCAAGGAGGAAATAAAATTCCTTCCCCTACAACAATAGCCTCTATTCCTACATATACTCATCCAATTGTTACTACAACAATGCAACCAACCAACAATATCACTCCAACTTTGGGTATTTCCACTGGGAATCTTTTTAGTTTTGTGAATTCAAACATCAGATCTCCAAAGCCCCCACCTCTCACAAACTTGCAATTTAGTTGTCCACCCAACACATATACACCCCCACCATATTCACCTCCATCTCAAAACACAAACAATGATTCTATCATAAACCAACTTTTATAAAATTTCACATCCCTTCAACAACAAATAGCAACAATGAACCAAAACCAATGGACAACCTTCACAATATGTCAAAAGAAACCCATTGTCATTGGAGATATTGAGACCACAAATGCCACAAGGCATAGAGATACCTAGATTTGAGAAATACAATGGTAAAGGAGATCCTAGCAACCATGTATCAGCATATACAGCCCTATGTAGTGACTTCATTTTTGAAGATAAGCTCTTGGCTAAGCTTTTTCCTATATCCTTAAAGATACAACCTTGGAATGGTTATGTTCCTTACTAAATAACTCAATCCACTCATTTAATGAGATTTTTTATTCCTTTCTTAACCATTTCCAAGTGCACATTGGTCCTAAGATGGCTATACCTGATTTGATGCAATGTAAAAAACAATCTAATGAAAAGGTTATTGATTTTATAGCATGTTATCAACTTCTTTACTCATAAATCAACAATAAACTTCCTAATGTTGGTCTTCAAAATGTTCATTGACAAATTACAAACAAATATCTGAGATAAGCTTGGGATGATAAGATTTTCCTCCTTTATGCACTTATGCACGACTCTCCATGATTATTAGAACTCACTTGATCAATGTTTAGGAAAAACTACTTCAACCTGTCTTGAAAATTTTGAAACCATGCCTCATAACAATTTTTAACCATTCAAGAAACAAAAAAAGAGATTTATATAGATAAATCAACCTCAAACAAACCACCATGGTGAACTTCAAGTGGCTACCATAAAAACAACAACTCCATACCAATTTTGGGATAAGAATAGGAAATTCACCTTGTTACCTGAAACCCTCCATTTGATTATGATGCAACTTTTGAGAAAGAACTTAATCACCTTACCTCCTATTAGGCCTCTCGATACCACTAAGCCTTTACCTTAGAACTATAACTCAAATGATTTTTTTCACTATCATTGACAAGTTGGACATGATACAGAATGATGCATGTGTCTTAAACATATAGTGCAAGGCCTCATTGATTCCAATCACATTCAGTTGGGTGGTGTTAATGATCAAGGAAATAAATCTATTGCCCCACGCAACCAAAATTTGTAAACATTTACCAATCCAATGCCAAACCATTCCATCTCATTTGTAAAAGCTAGTGATAACAAGAATGATGTGATGAATGTTGATAAGATACAAGATATAACTAATGATGATAAGAGTCATATGGGGATGATCTAGATTCCATGATTGGGTTCATTGACATTCAACCTCATAAGGGCCAAACCAAATTGTCTCTTGACATTGCTTTCTCAAATAGTGATATAATTAAACATGCACCCAATGGTCCTCTTTACATAGCTGAAAGAATCAATGACAAGCCTACAAATGGGATATTAATTGATCCCATATGTATAGAGAATGTGATCACTAAGGAATTCTTATTTGTGCATGAACTTTACCAAGATTCTTATGAACAATCGAAAGCATGGATCAAAACACATAAAATTTGTGCTCACCCTATGATAGGTTTGATCACTCTTCCATTAAAATTTGGATTGAAACAATCAAATGTATCATTCTCCATCATCCTAATGTCGAATTAATTCTGTGTGAAGTTAGGCTATCCATGGCTACACTCCATGAATTTCATCTTGTCGATTATCCATAAATATTTGAAATTTCCATTGACAACCAAATTCTTACAAAGCATCATAGTGGATTTAATCTTTTATCTTCCTGAGGGAACTTTTCATTGGATTTATTTTGGCCTGAACCTATGGAACCTATTACACCTTGTGAGGATTTCTTCTTTAAATCATATCAAAACTTCAAAGCAAATCATATAGCAAAATTATCCCTTGCCAATATCCCACCTAAAACTAAAAGATCCATAGTTGTTCCTCTCACTCCCATTTTTTTGGATGAACCTATGCTTGAAAAAAATATCTCCTACAAAATCAAACTAAGTATGATGCTATTTTCCAGCTATGTGCTACAAGAGACCAAGAGATAACCATACAATCCTATTTGTACATCCTAAAACCAAACAAGTTTACAAACCTAAAGAGAAAGTGGTTTCCCAACCCACAATGGTCCCTTTTGTTCCTCCCCTAAGGGAAGAAAATAGACTAATGATAGATATTTTCTATGAATTTAGATGGGGGAAATCATGATTATCCTCCTAATGCGAGTGACCCACCATGTGTTGAACCTAGTGATGCTCCTAGTATGGCACTTGTTGTAGTTCCTTTGTCTAGTTATCTACCTTCAGTATATGATGAACAAGATTGGGATGCATACAACCTGAGCTTTAGGTTGACTCACATGTGACACTCTCTTTCTTTTATTTACTTGTTATGTGTGATTGCATGTGTGTAATGTGATCCCCCATATCGTGTTGCTTGGCATGTCTTTATGTTTGTGATTTTTCTTTAGATGACCCTTGTTACTCCGTTGGTGCAAGGATACAAAGGAAGCAAACCTGTTGTGACATTCTTCTATTTGTATCTACATTATTTTATCTATTGTAAACATTGTCTTTTCTTTTATCTTTTGTTTTCCTTTTGGAGATGATGCAAGGCGTCAAGACATCTAAGTATCTTCCATGTTGACCCAAAATATTTTCTTTTCTTTCACTCTGTATGTGTCATTCTTTCACTGTCTTTGTTGTTCTACAAAGTATTTGGGGAATGATGACAGTTCCAAGCTCTATTATATCACTATATCAAGACATACCTAACCCAGAATTTGTAGATCCATTATGTGTTATCTTTTGATATTTCATGTGGGGGTAGCCATTTTTCATGAAGCAACTTTATTTGTAAACATATCGTTGGCATAGGGCTTTCCAAATCATCTCTCATTGCCCTTTTATCAATTGGAATTTATCATTTCTACTTTAAAGTAATTGATCATAACATGGTGTTTAGAAATTTCTTTAAAGTGGGGGCATACATTGGCATTATTTCATTTTCGCATTTGCACTGCCTAAGGTGAGTTTCATTTTCAATTTGATATTTTAGCTTCAATTTTTTTCATAGGAGTTGTACTTAATGTATCATTCACATAGCAAATTGACCATTTTGTGGCACCTTATCAAAGTTGTCGGGGAGTAACTTTTGGTATGGTTGATGTATGGGAACACACCTATAGACCTGGTGCATTCTTCCCATCTACCACCTTTTTATGGGTACACACCTTGTAGACCTAATGCATGTTTCTCATTTTTCCTTTGGGTCTCACCTGGTGTATATCAGACTACACTAGCCCTTGTGAGCGTATTTTATGGATGTGGCATAATACAACATATTAGTCCATCCTTTTTTTTCTATTTTGCATTGGCCTTGACATTGTATGCTTGTGAATCTTGTCTTCCTACACATATCTTACATGCATGTGTGTCCTTTGCGCTTATGTTAGTTTTCCATGGGCTCTTCAATCCTAGGAGTTTGATCATCTTCCTTGATCTTTGTCATCCTGTTTCATTAACATTTGTGCACTTGGACCCCTCTTGATACATATTTGTCTACTTAAGTGTGACTTTGAACGTAAGTTCATACTCTCACTAAAGTGGGGGCTAAATGTAGTGTAGGAAATTGTATACCTTTAAAATTTCACACTATGTTTGGGTCCCTTAATTTATTAGACTTAATTAAGCTTCAAATTTTCCAAATTATGCATTCCAAAGGCTTATTTTTACCATTTTTTGAAAGAGAACCAACATTTAATTAATGCATTTAATAATTAAATCACCATGGAATATGTGTGTCTTGGACTTATAGGCTAGGACCCATTCGCCCATAGGAAAATGGGTCCCCTTTAAGTGCCAAGACCCATTTTATATGTTTTTAGTGGTGTTTTAATGATTCAAATTCAAATTGCAATTGTCAAATTTTAGAATCTAATTTTCAAGAAATTAGATAAACACCTATAAATACATAGTCTTTTTATCATTTGAAATCTAACATGCATGATCTAATATTATCAAGACTTCATGAGAGAAAATATTATTTTCAAGAGTATTCAAGAGTAGATTTATTAGTCATTTGTTGTAGCAATCAAGATCCTAACATCATGTTCAAGTCTATGTGTGTTAATGTCATCTTGTGAAGGCTAATATGCATTGTTGATCCTAAAGAATCAAAGCATTTCAAGTATCCAAATCCATCAAGAAAAGAAAATTCAAGTTCCTTGGAGTGATGTGTTTGACTTTAGTCCTCTAAGGGAAGCCATTGAAGGGTGGTGAGTTGTAGCAAGCATTGTTCATTCCATCATTTCCTTCTCCTTTGTTATTATCTTTATATCAAGGTTTGATTACCAAACTTGGGGTTTGACCAATGCAAACCCCATACAAAAAAAAACAATCCTCTTTGTGTATGTGTAGATCATAGGTTGATGAAGAATTGAAGAGATCTTAAAGAGAAATTTTGCATTGTTGCACAAGTTATCATCATTGTTGTCAAGCCACGCAAACTAAGTTAGAGAATTTATTTTCAACTTTCTGACAGTGGGACCTATGTCAAACCGAAACCATATCCAATATCAAAGGACTCTCAAAAGTTATTTTGAAGCCCTAGACTGATACCCATTCATCCAAGGGTGAATGAGTCCCTTTGCACTCATCAAAACAAGTTTCTAGTGACAAGTACATGTGTCCAAGCCCTTCTCAAATCTGTCTGCAAAGTTTTGTAATAGTCTCTGTATTTTTAGGAGTCTTCATTTTTGGTATTAGGTCTTAATGTTCATTTAGTTTGAATATTTCAAATCATTTTAGTTTAGTTTCAGATCTATCCTATTCTTAAGAACTAAGCTCTAGGTCTGATTGGCTCACCAATAAGGTTGAAAGTCAATCTTTACACCTTCACCTAGCTTTGAAGACTTTTAATATGTTGGCGATCCTATACATCATCATGAGGTATTTAAACCACCTATCATCTACAATTTAAGTACACATAACTAGCTTTTACATACACACATCAAGTACAATTTTTCTAAGTTTACATGCATATACATGTACATGTCATATAGGTTCTAAGATCAGGTCATGCTTCTATTTAGACTCCTACGCAACACCCTCTATGTGATGTAGACCATGGATTTTAGGTAATTTACCTGTCAAGTATATATTTATTTTAAATTATTTTTTTATGCTATAACATTTTTTTATCAACAAAAGTGGTTGTAAAGGACCACATCCTGTTGAATTAACTTCTGCAAAATTTTACATATAAAGCCCAACTGGGGCATAGTGTCATGCCGGCCAAAGCCCTCCAAAATGAAGCTTTTCCTATATAGCTTCAGCATATAATTAAACCTAAGATTATTCCTACAAGGCTATACATCACAACATAACATAGCATAAAATAAAAACCTAACTTCGAGGACCATATCTCGACCACTTAGCATACATCTTCATTGTCCACCTCCAACTGCTCAGAGGAATCCACCAGTGTTGGGGCATAGTGTCATGTCGACCGAAGCCCTCCAAAATGAAGCTTTGCCTATATAGCTTCAGTGTATAATTAAACCTAAGATTATTCCTACAAGGCTATACATCACAACATAACATAACATAGAAAAAAAACCTAACTTTGAGGACCATATCTCGACCACTTAGCATCCATCTTCATCATCCACCACCAACTGCTCAGAGGAATCCACCAGTGTTAAAGCGCAATCTATCATGCCTATGTAATTTTCACCCACTAGGTTTAAATGAAATTGATGCCCATTCAGGCATGATTATGATGTTGAGGCACATTCATGCCAAGCCCCCAAATGATAAATGGAACGGTTCACTATGGATGATGGTGGCCCCCGGAATGGAGCCAAGCACCTCCACTTGAGGTGAGTAGCCCTAGGCGAAGCTCGACGAAGGATTTCCTTCAACCCCTACTACCACCATGACCATACTAGCTCGTTCATGATTTTATCCACCACCAAAGTCTCCTCCCCCACATCTAGAAGCATAGCTAGAAACATAAATGAAATATCAATGTTGACACGATGCCTCAACACCTCATTAGTGTAGGCGTCACCCAAAATCAACCTAATGGCATGCATCACCAATCCATAATTGGACTTGAAAATGACTCACAACCACCTCTTAGAAACTTCCCCCAAGAAAGCCATTTGCATGCTCTTAGCTTTCAAATAGACATTTGTGTCCATTTTTACTCTGTGCAAGAAAAGAACTGGATGCCCAAAACAGGGTTCCATCAATTTAATGTAGCTGCAATAATTTCTCATCACACTCCCATCCCTTCTTTCCTTGTGTCATAAATAGAAATGATTTCCTTTTGTACTTAACATTTCAATCCTCTACATGGCTACATGATCCCTTATGGATCCTCCCAGTGTAGCTTGTGCCAAAATAGTGATGAGTCTTCCTCTACCTCATAGACAACCATTTTTATTGCCACGTTGGCAGACCCATCCACCAACCCATTTCCTTCTGATACATGTGGGAGAGTTTAAAGGCTTCAAAAGATTTGCAAATAATGTTCAATTGCCTCCAACCATTTAAGTAATTTCCAATTTTGGGTCGACTTATAACAGAGACATTCACCTATGGTTTTTAACACATAGATCAAAAAATTCCTAATATTACATCCAAGTTGCATTATAAACAAAATGAAATTAATTGCATTCACTGCACAAAGAAATAATCTTCATTGGAAGGATATAAATTTAATGTAATAAAAATCTATAGAATAAAGATGTAACATACAAGATCATAGACTAGCCATGTTCTTTCTTTGTTTATTTATAAAATGAAAACCTAAAGACCCTTTCACTTCTACAATGTGTGGATAAGAAATTACCTAGGATATAACCCAATTACATTAAAAATGATCACCTTTATAGCTTATTCCATGGTAACCAATTTATAACTACTTCTTGAAATTCCAATTTTATAATTTAAAATTCACTTTTAATTTATAAGAGTTACTTAAGTGGAATTTTGAAAAAGTAAAATGAGTAAATAGAACATAAAATCAAAAGAGACTTCTTAATTCTTGCAAAGAGGTCAAAGATGATTTGTTCCTTTCAAAACTTCAATTCTTTGGTGTCGACCCTATCTAATTGTGTATTGGAACAAACCAAACTACAATGGGGGTATCTCATATATTGAAGTCAGTATGGTGTGCACAATATAAGAACCCTTGCAACTATAGCATTCCATATTATATTATGATCCTAATACCATATATTCCTAAGTATAATAAGGATAATAACTTTTGGCATGTTTAGCCTTAACATTAATTTTAGTACCTTAAATCCTCTTAGTTAGGATGAAGAAGTTTGTCCCTATATAGATATTCCTATAAATAAGGAAGAGAATTCTCTCACATATAATCAAGTATTAAATTCATATATTATTATCTAATTGTTGGAGGTCATCTCCTTGAAGTGGTTTTATATATTTTAAATTTGTTTCCAAGAAATGTAATAACAAGTGGTATTTGAGCTATGATTTGGACCAATATTTTTATTTTCACCATAATTTATAGACCATTATAAATTTCAACCTAATTATTTTGGGTTTATAAGTATATATTAGATAAATTATTAAGAAAAAATTTAGACTTTTACAATAATTTTTGCACAAGTTATTGAAAATTTATTATTTAATTTAGTGGTCAAAGTTTAGTCAAAACATAAACATAAAAATTTATCATAGCCCATGTTCTAAAGTATTTTGGCTACAACTCACACTCAGTACTATCCTCCCTTAACTAATAGAAAACAATCTAGAGTTAAAAATTAAAAACACACTTGAAGCCATGTCATCTTTTCTAATCAAAAGAATTTTCTATGATTATTAAATCCAACAACCCTTTTTATTATCCACTACATAAAATCAAGGGAATAATTCCACTAGAATGTGAAAAAGTGGCACATTTTATCAAGGATAAGTTATTTGACCCATTTGTAACATATTTAAATAAGAGTTTGAATATGTTTAAAAAATAAATATTATCATAAATAAGGAGCGATAGAAATCTAAAATATATTGATAACACGAGGAACTTTATACAAGAAATTTTAAGCTACATAAATTGGAAAAACATAAACAATGCAAACCAATGACTTCAAGTGATATGCAATGTCAAAATGATAGTAATGCATTAAGAGCTTCCAAGAAGCATCAGTATACATATACAATCTAGGTAGTGAGTTTATATAGAATTAAGGAGATAGTGGAGTTGGAAAACCAATGGGAAGTATCCACCAATATTAAATAAAGTGATGAAAATAGTAAATGCTCCACCCTTTTATAATGGGGACACTTCATCACCTTATCTCCTAGTTATTATATTAATAAACTCATTTTATTGTCCTAAGAAAGCTTAATAAAAGTGTAGTAAAAACCTATGACTAAGAAAAAATAAATTAACCCGCAAGGAAAATAAAAACCTACACCAACACCCCCTTAAGCATAGTTTAGGAGGATGAAAAGATGATGGTTCTTGACAAACAAGGCCATGTTAGGTAACCATGTACATATAAAATCCCCCCAAAGAAGAAGAATCCCCCCATAAATAGAGATATAGCACCCTCCAAAATAGAGAGAGAAAACAGAAGGACTAAGTATCCCCCAAAGAGATCCATTGGCAGATACTCAAAATTGGATGTAGAGTATGGTCCACGATTGGTGAACAATGTTCCTCCCCTTAGGAAGAAACAAAACCAAAGGTGTATGCAATCTATCTCCCCATTCCTTGAAGGAATATGTAGGAAGAAGACAAAATGTATAATATTTTTAAACTCGGCTCAAGTGACCTCAGATTGATGTTGAAGGCTCTCATAATCAAATCAGACATTCTAGGCCACACTACTGAAAATGAAAATTCAAAATTGTTGAATAGGACAACTGAGAGGGGTGGGGGGTGAATTGGTTGTCATAGATTTTAACCTTTAATTACATCACTGGAACTAATACTTAAAACTGTTTAAATGATAAATCATCAAATGCCAATGCAGAAACTCAAATCCAACACATAAACACAATAACACCAGATTTACATGGAAAACCCAATAAGGGAAAAACCATGGTGAGGATTAACTCACACTATAGAGAATATCAAAATCGATTACAAAAAGGCTCACTGCCTAAAACAAGGCTCACTGCGTGAGATAAGGCTCATTGCCTAAAACAAGGACTCACTTTCCAAAACAAGGACTCATTGTCCAACAGGGCTACAACCCAAAGGGCTCACTGCCACAGAGATACAAAGAAGACAAAGAAGATTTGTTATAGAGAGACTACAATCTTAATGCAACAAAGGATTCCACCACAGTCACTTGATCAACTTGCATGAATGATAGAGTTCACCTTTTTCTCACTACATCTGATAACTCATCATTAAGCTTTGCACTGATCTGCCACACACATATCACACACACTTTCTGAATAGCATGAAAGTCGCGTCTACTCTTTCACTTATCTTCCTTCTTTTCTTTTGTATATTTTTCATTACTAGCTCATCCTATATTTATACTATCTCCAACCTTGAAAATGATCCAAAGTCAACCATCCAATTTCAAATATAAATTAGGTCAGCGCCAAGACATCCTAGGGTGGAATTAGAATGAGGGTGACCCAAACACTCGCTGGGACCCAAAATAGATCCAACACGCTTCATCAACTTTGAAGATAGTGCTTAACACAAGGTTGGCCAAACCAACGTAAAACACATAGAATAATTAAGCTTGAAACTTCCAGAAACCAAAAATATCTTCAATGCAATCAGAACATCTTAACTCTAGAACCGCAAGTCAAAAGACTTCATCAAAGAGAAATCCGTACCAACAAATTTTCTCCCAGACCTCAACTAGAACTCAGAAAAACATACTTCATAGCTGGTGAACACAACTCCAACTTCATAAAGAACCAATAGCCAAAAATCTAGATATAACAACCTTCAACAATCATGACCAACATATTTGAACCGCAAAAACATAGGGGAAAATACCAAATCATCATCCTGGGCAACAACTGAATACCTATAATCTTCCTTTAATACAATTTTCTCAATATCCTCAATATATACAGCCAACAACAACTAGTAGATAACTAGTTGACATCAATGAAAACACCTTCATTCCTTTTTCCATTTTTGCAACAATCTCCCCCTTTTTCATTGATGGCAACACATAATGTGAAAATCCATCAAAGACACCATACCAATTCTGAATATACTTCTCAAGATTTTTCTTTTTGCTTCTCCCCCTCAAAAGATCATCTTTCTCATTACCTGCTTTCTCTCATTAGCTTTATTTCCTTTTCACATGATTTCTCTCCCCCTTTGACATCAATGGAAAAGGAAAAAGATATGTTCATTGAATCTTCCTTTGACATGAAAAAAAAATACTCACAATGACAACACTTGAAACTACCTGCTCCCCCTGAGAGGTAGCCACCAAAACATCAGTCCAAAAATATAGAACCATGAATCCACCAAACTGATGCATCTCCAAATGCATCTTATTTTATGAAAGGAGGGGCAGTAACCCCTAACTTCTCTCAAAGATACTCAAAAGTATCTTTAGGAAGAGTCTTTGTAAATATATCAGCAATTTGGTCCTTTGTTGGAACATACTCAAGCTTGACTTCATTCTCCATGACCTTCTCTCTCAAGAAATGATATCTGATAGATATATGCTTCATCCTCGAGTGCATCACAGGATTCTTTGAAATGTTTATTGCACTAGTATTATCACAGAAAATAGAAATGGGATCATCATATAGCACAGTGATATCTTTCAATGTTTGTTTCATCCATAGAACTTGTGTACAACAAGATGCAGCAGCAATATACTCAACTTCAGCAATAGACAAAGAGATTGAATCTTGTTTCTTACTCAATCATGTCACCAATCTGCATCCAAGAAAGAATGCACCACCACTTGTACTCTTTTTTTCATCTACACATCCAACCCAATCTACATTTGTATATGCACTAAGTGTAAAGTCAGTATCTTTAGGATACCACAATCCATAATCTAGAGTGTCATTCAAATATCTGAATATTCTTTTAACTACAATAACATGTGTTTCCTTCGAATCTTCTTGAAATCTAGCCACAAGATAGACTGCATGCATAATATCTAGTCTAGTAGTAGTCAAATACAATAGTCCACCAATCATAGATCTATAATTTCTCTGATCATCCTTAGGTGAATTATCATCTTTACCCAATTTGCAACTAGTCACCATAGGAGTACTCATCGGTTTGGAACCATCCATCCTTAACTTCTTCAACATCTCTCTCACATACTTAGACTGTGAAATGAAAATTCCTTCCTCTATTTGATTAATCTATAGCCCAAGAAAGAAATTCATCTCCCCAAACATAGACATTTCAAATTCTTTCTACATCTCTTTCGCAAACATCTTGCACATCTTTTCATTTCCTACAAAGATAATGTCATCAACATATACAACTACAACCAATATTTTTTCATTTTCAGTCTTAAAGTACAAATTATTGTCTATCGTACCTTTGTTAAATCCTTGTTGAATCAAATACATGTCTAACCTTGCATACCAAGCTCTAGGAGCTTGCTTCAATCCGTATAAATATTTCTTCAATCTACACACCATATCTGGTTGATCTGTTAACTGAAATCCTTTTGGTTGTTCCATGTAAACTTCTTCTTCTAGCTCACCATTCAAAAATCATGACTTCACATCCATCTGATAGACTTTGAAATCTTTATGAGTAGCCAATGCCAAGAACAGCCTTATAGCTTCCATTCTTGCTACCAGGGAAAAATTCTCCTGAAAATTTATAATGCTTTCTACTTGTGAGTAGCCTTTACACACAAGCCTCACTTTTTTTGTGACAACTTCTCCATTCTCATTCAACTTATTTCTGAATACCCATTTTGATCCAATGATATTTTTATCTGCCAATCTTGGGACCAATTCCCAAGTATGATTCTTCTCAATCTACAAAAGTTCTTCTTTCATTTCTTCCTTCCAATGTTGATCTTTATAGGTTTCATTTACTATCTTTGGCTCAATCTTAGAGAATAAACACAAATTTACTTCAATAGCAGCTTTGCTTCTAGTTAACACGCCTTTTGTCTTGTCTCCAATAATTTGATTTTCTGAATGATTCCTCTGTACACATTTTGGTGTCCTAGGAGACATCATCGAAGCATCTTCTTCTCTTTCATTTTGTTCATCTTGCTTTTTTTTGCTATATTTATCCTATTCTTCCACAATTTCTTCTATTCTTGCATAATCATGTTCATCAGACACGTATCAATCAATATCAATAGAATTATTTATTGTCTCATCAACCTTCATATTTGAGCTCTCTACAATCTTTCTCAGTCTTTTATTGAAACATTTGTATGCCTTTCTGTTAGTAGAGTATCCAAGAAATATGCCTTCATCACTTCTTGCATCAAACTTACCCAAAGTTTCCTCATCTCTTTTGATATAACATTTGCTTTTGAATACCTTGAAATATTTAACTGTAGGAATTCTTCTGTGTCATAGCTCATAGGGAGTCTTTATACTATTTTCTCTTGCTTGAACTTGATTGAACACATAAACAACACTATGAATAGCTTCTTTTTAGTAAAATTTTGGTAATCTGGCTTCAGTAATCATTGATCTAGCAGCCTCCTGAACTATTCTATTTTTCCTTTCAACAACTCCATTCTGCTGAGGAGTTCTCAGAGCATATAACTGTCTCTTTATTCCATGCACTTCACAAAACATATTGAACTCATGGGAGGTGAATTCTCCACCTTTGTCAGATCTTAAGCATTTTATCTTCAAATTCACTTCATTTTCAACCATAGCCTTGAATGCCTTGAATCTATCTAATGCATCTGATTTCTCTCTAAGAAATGTAACCCATGTATATATAGAATAATCATTAATTAAAAGCATAAAGTACCTTTCAGCAAGTAGGATTTTCACTCTCATAGGACCACATAGATCTGTATGGACTAAATCCAGTAGTCCAATAGTAGATTGTTCTTTTGATCTGTAATGATTTCTTCCTTGCTTCCCAAACTGACAATTCCTGCAAATAGCATTAACAGGCTTTGCAATTCTTGGTAAATCTCTCATGGCCTAAATATCACTAATCCTTACCAAGTTACCAAAATTCATGTGACACATTCTCCTATGCCATAACCAATTGTCATTTATCTGAGTCATAAAGCATCATCCATCAGCACCCTTAAGTTGATAAATATTCCCTTCAAATTTCTTTCCTATAGCAATCAATGTTTTGGATCCTTTCTGGATCTCACATTTCTCATCCTTAAACACATGATCATATTATTTTCTGCACATCTATCCAACACTCAACAAATTATGCCTTAAACCCTTAACATAGTAAACACCGTCAATATGATGCTTGCCATCAAAACTTATTGGACCTATCCCATAGATTTTATCACCAGTATCATCTCCAAACATAACCAAGCCTCCATCATATTTCTCAAGCTTAAAAAACTTACTCTCATCACCAGTCATGTGATGTGAGCAACCACTATCAACTACCCAAAAATTATTTTCTTGTTTAGGATGTAGGGCAGAGATAACCGTACGTTCATTTTTCTCCTTCTCCTTCTCCAGAGGGCTTTCCTTTACCTATTTTTTTGAACTAGTAGAAGTAGGTTCATCCTTAATGCCAAGAACAAGCATTCATTGTCATTTGGATCTTCATATTTTGAATCTTCATCTGAAATACTAGCATTCTCATTCACATAGTAAGCTCTGTTAATCTTCTTTCCTTTCTTTTCTTTTTCATATCTTTGTTTATTCCTTTTAGCTCTTTCTGAACACTTTGTAGCATAATGACCTATTTCTCCACAACTAAAGCATTTAAAGGGAAAATTACCTTCATACTTACCGAAACCTTTCCTCATTCTTCTTACAAAGTTAGCTTCTATTTCATCAAAGTTCTCTTCATTCGGATCTTCATATTTTGTAGCTTTAAAAGCAATCTCTAATTTGCCTCCATTTCTTAAACTTAGCTTCCTCATCTCATAAGATGTCAAAAATCCTAAGAGCGGATCCTTAGTACAAGTCTTATAATCTATAGTTTTCTCAATAGCACTCACCTTCTCACTGTAAGCATCAGGAAGAGTTCTAAGAATCTTCTTTACAATCCTGGTTTCATCTATAGTAGTGCCAAGCGATTGCATTCCATCCACTACCTCATCCAATCTTTGTACATAAGCTTTAACATTTCCATCTTCGAACATATGTATAAGATCAAACTATGTTTCCAAATTCTATAATTTCACCTCTTGAACTCTTTCGTCACCATCATGTGCTCTTTCTAAATCATCCTAGACTTCCTTAGTTGTCTTCAAATTTTGAACCTTAATCAACTCAGAATGTACCAGACTATTCTTCAAGATGAACTTCACCTTATTCTTCGCTTCATGTGCTCTGATCTCTTTAGGTGTACTCAGACCATTAGCAGGAGGAGTGTAAGTATTCTTATAAGCTTTCTCCACATCATATCCGCAATACTCTAGATATTCTTCCATCAATACTTTCCAGATACCATAATTAGTTCTATAAAACCTTGGATAATCAAAGACCATTTTGCTAGCCATCCCGAACCTTCCTCGAGAGGTTAAGCTCTTCACCAAGGAACCAAGATCTGATACCAATTGTTGAATAGGACAATTGAGAGGGGGGTTGAATCAGTTGTCACAGATTTTAACCTTTAATTCAATCACCAAAACTAATACTTAAAACTACTTAAATGATGAATCATCAAATGCCAATGCAAAAACTCAAATCCAACACATAAACACAATAACACAAAATTTACATGGAAAACCCAATAAGGGAAAAACCACGGTGAGGATTAACTCACACTATAGAGAATATCAAAACCAATTACAAAAAGGCTCGCTACCAAGGCTCACTGCCTGAAACAAGGACTCGCTATTTGGAACAAGGACTCACTGTCCAACAGGGCTACAACTTAGAGGGCTCACTACCATAGAGATACAAAGAAGAACAATAACACTTGTTACAGAGAGACTACAATCCCAATGCAACAAAGGATTCCACCATAGTCACTTGATCAACTTGCATGAATGATAGACTTCCCCTTCTGCTCACTGCATCTAGTAACTCAGCATTAAGCTTTGCATTGATCTACCACACACATCTCACACACTTTCTGAATAGCATCAAATTCGTGTCTACTCTTTCACTTATCTTCCTTCTTTTCTTTTGTATATTTTTCATTACTAGCTCATCTTGTATTTATACTATCTCCAACCTTGAAAAAGGATCCAAAGTCAGCCATCCAACTTCAAATACAAATTAGGTCGGCACCAAAACATCCTAGGGTGGAATTAGAATGAGGGTGACCCAAAAACATGCTTCACTAGGACCCAAATTAGATCCAACACACTTCATCAACTTCAAAGATAGTACTTAACACAAGGTCATCCAAACCAGTGTAAAACACATAGAACAATTAAGCTTGAAACTTCCAGAAACCAAAAATATCTTCAATGCAATCAGAACATCTTAACTCTAGAACCGCAAGTCAAAAGACTTCATCAAAGAAAAATTTGGACCAGCAACTTTTCTCTCGGACCTCAACCAGAACACAGAAAAACATAGTTCATAGTTGGTGAACACAACTCGAACTTCATAACAAACCAACAACCAAAAATCTGGATATAGCAACCTTCAACAATCATGACCAACATATCTGAACCGCATGAACATAGGGGAAAATATTGGATCATCATCATGAGCAACAATTGAATACCTATAATCTTCCTTTAATATAATTTTCTCAATATCCTCAACATATACAACCAACAACAACTAGTAGATAACCATTTGACATCAATGACAACACCTTCATTCCTTTTTCCATTCTTGCAACAAAAATCTCTGAGAGGATGATGTAGAACACAAGCTAAAGACTCAAGTATCTCCTTTGAAGATGTCTCCTCCAAATGTTGATCTAAATTATCCACACTCATGAAAAACAGTGATGAATGATCATGTAGAGAATGAATAAGAGGTCCAAAGTGTTCCCTCAAAACAACTGAAGAAAAATCAACTCCATCAAAGATATTATGGATACAATCGATAGTGTCTCTCAAATACGCAATATGTGTCTCCATAAACAAGTTTGAAATACATGTCAAGAGATCATGCCGCAAAGCTAAATTTGAGAGACTAAGCATGCCTTGCTACAAGGAGTCACTGAAAGCACTTGAATAATTAACACTAGATTCTAAACTAGCAATAGATGATTGAGATGTGATCTCAATATGAGGGTGAGAAGCAAGAAGAGAAGTCTTTATTTCATCTAAACATTCAAGACTTGCAAAATACTCAAGCTCCTCTAAAGTATCATCATCAAAGGGTATATTATATGCATCATCAAGCGGAATGATACAATATGAAGTAGGATCATTTGGGAATGGATAAATATGAGGCTCTCCAAACATCTCCTAAATCTTAGTTTGAATTACGTGGGGTGATCAATGTCCACTTAGCCCACATAGTGTCATTATCAACAGTAGAACAAATCAAGCCTACTACATATTCAATTTTATTACCCCATATTGATTTCCTTCCAAGTGTGTTTGGTTTAGGTTTGAATCCATAAAGGTAAGGAAAAAGGTTGAGCCATATGAGATGGGTTAGAATTCCTTTTAACCAAGACTCATAATTGTCCTTATCTAGGATTATCATAGAAGGGTGAACAAAATAACCCATGATACAATCCTAATATGATTATAAAAGACACCAAAATAACACCCCACTTTACAATAGAATTAAAAATCACCCCCCTAGAGATTACAAGATTATAACTTTATAGTTTATTATGTTTACAAAGCCTTTTCTAGATTACAATGCTTACTAGGCCCACAATGGATAAAATTACAAATTATAATAAAAATTAAACTCAATGCAAAATATGGTAAAATTAGCCATGTACATGTGTAGTTCTCTTCAATACCTTTCTAATGCCTATTCATTTCCAAAAAAATGAGCTATGAGGTGAAAGTTATGGCTTGTTGAAAAAAATGCAACAAACAACTTCAACCTATAATATCGGGTAAAAATTTGAAAAATTTCTTTTCAATACCTTTGTGAAATGGAAATTTCTCATCTCTATTTTTCTAACAATGTCATGTTCATCAAAAAAGGATACTGTGGAAAAAATTTATGCAAATTTGAAAAAAGGGCCCAATTTGGCCTATATGAGGGTCATGGTAGCCCCCGAGCAGCCCTTGGGCAGCGTCACCAATGGAGGTGGTTGTTGGGAAATGAGTTGAAAAAGATTGAGTGGCTGGAAGTTTGGGTTGATTTTTAAACTGCTAGTGACTTAAAAGTTGGTTGTAGTGGTTATTATCGTTGTTTTGAATAACAGTCGTGATTTAATAAACCACAGGTTGTTTATGAGACACCACTGGTGGTTTAATTATGTAACTACCCAGTTCATAGTTAAATTTTGGTAGCCTTTATGGTTGCAAGGATTTCAATCTCCAAATGTTTATTAAGTGTTTGAGCTCTTAATACAAAAGAGTTGAGTACTTTTTACAATGCTTGATTTTTTGAAAAAAATTGACAAAAATGTCATATGACTACGACTAGGGGTCATACGACCTCCCAAGAATTTTTTGCCTCAACAGCCCTCAACACTTAATATGGAAGAATTTTATGTCAAAATTCATCTCATTGGCCTCTTAAATGCAATGGAAATGTCCATTTGAGCCAAAAATGCTCCAATAAAAAGTTGTTTTCCAAATTTGAGCTTCAAACCCCAACTTGCAATTGTCTCAAATGATCATTGAATGGAATGAAATGAAATCCAATCTCGACTTCATTGAGCCTCTTAAACACATTGGAATAGTAAAAAGTACTACCATTATAACCAAAATTGTTACAACTACCCAAATCTTACAAGTTCACATATGCAAAATAAAGAGGTTATTAGATCTTCATATACCCTTCTTGATTCTCTAAATCATTTAAAATGTGAGAAGAGAATATGAGATTTTATAGGATTTCACATAAAATCTCAAACTCTCAATTAGGAATCTATGAACATAGAATTCACAAAAAAAAAGATTTGGTACCATGTTAGAAATGTGAAATATATTGATAACCCAAAAAACTTTATAAGAGAAATTCTAAGCCACATAAATTGGAAAAACATCAACAATGCAAACTAGTGACTCTAAGAGATATGTAATGTCAGAATGACATTAATGCATTAAAGATCTTTCAAGATGCATCTATATGCAAATATTGTTACCTATTTTCCAATACGAGCTCAAACAGGTAGAGCTGAATCAAATTCATGAATTATAGGTACAAAAAATTTCAAGTTTTGCTGATTTAAGTATTCATTGATCATCATAGAGATCAATTTACATCTGAATTACAGTTTTATTGTGCGAGTATTTGAAACAAAAGATTGATAATTTGCATAATAATGCCTTCTATTCATTTTGTAAAACACTGAATCTCGCACAAGCCGCGAGAGTAACTGAATTTGATTATGACAATCAAAAGATGAATACAAAGTTAAAGGACAAACTACACTACTGAACATAACATAAGCATAAAGAAGAGGAGCAATTCATCATTTCCTGTAATGATGAATCACTTTCGTTGATGTCTTCAGTCGTCGCGTCTCCAAGTTGTTGCAGCCTCATTTCCTCGCTCCATGAATCTACAAAATTGTAGAGGAAATGGCATTAGAGTTATAATCTAAGCAAAGATGAATTACATTATGCCTTACGCCTATGATACCAACAGAAATGTAATTTGCATCAAATCAAGCATTCACCAGATGAAAGGCTGACAATCAAGAAAAACATAACTCAATGGAAGCTTTCAGCTTCTTTTATTTTGCTAACATGTTTGTTTCAATGTGCAAGAACAGGTTCATCATGTTCGAAAATATTTTTATCAGATATGTGGAGCAAAATGGGCTCCCACAAGGGTAGAGCCCAGCATATTAAGAAGGTATGAAGGTATTCTCTCATTCAATGTTCATATATGAGAGTCATCAAGCATCAAAGAAACAGTCATTATCTAGGACTGTCACCAAGCAGTCTAATTCATAATGGTAAAAACAGATTGAGCATGCATCGTGTTGCTCATAATTCAATAGAATACATTGGAATGTTTTTTATAATTTCAAAGCACACATTCATGGTATAAGAGATGGTCATAGAAGTCTCTCACAAATGAATTTCAAGAAAACAGAAATGTCAAACAGCCAAACAACTATGGAGATACAGTGACCATAAACATCGAAAGGACAGTCACGATATGCATTCATTTAATAAACAATGAAGAAGCTTGCATAGTCTTCAGCATAAAAAGAAAGAGATATTCCTTCTTCATCATATCAAGGAGTTTCAAGACAGTGGAAGCAGCTGAAAATTTTTAGAACATGAGCAACAACTATCATAAAGTGAACAACAACATTAATTTCAAAATGTAGCAATATACTCTTGAAGTAGACAGCCTTTGCAAGGTACAATAGCAATGACCATCAATGTCAAAGTTGCTTTCATTTCCATCTTAAGTTGAAACTTCTTGGTGCTTGAAAGAATAATAGAATGGCAGTCTTAAAGGATTTATCAATGACTACAGTGTTTAGAGCAAATAAGGGGACAGTCATTAATACAAGTTGCATACATGAGAGCTAAGGCAATCCACGTAACAGAGTAATCTATAATAGCATTAAAGGGGGCGATTATGTTTTGAATGCAGTCAAATCAAAGGACAGCTTTCACAATGACAAACATAGTCCATATTCAAGACTAATGGACAGTTTCTTTGAAGGAAAGAGTAGACAAGCTTGAAGCTTTACTCAGCAATGTAACTTTCTTCACTTTGATCTGATATATTTTATAGCTTGGTAGGGTTGAGAAGCAAAGCATGACAGCTAATATCAAGGAGTTTTAAGGTAGTCCTTCATTCATGGTTAAAAGTACAACATACGAGTATAATCAAAGGATGTATGTTTAGAGAGTCACAGATTGCAAGGTGCTAGGCATGTTTAAAGGCCATTTCTCATGACAACAAATCCTTCACAGGGGGCAAGAGATAGTCAACCACACAGTGAAAAAGAGCAAGAGTCTTCTATCAAATTAAAATGCATAATGCTGCTATACAGTCAATCGTGTGTCACTGAAGCTTAATGCAAAGTAAGGAATGGTTTTAGATCGATGACTATGAAAAGAGGACCCAAAGGTCAACATAAAGCAAAACAAGGCATCCAAGCTTCCAAGGAGGGTAGCCATGGCTAAATACAGAAGCCCCAATTGTTAAAAATAAATAAAAAATTAGTGGTTGTCATCTTTATAATCACGATCAGTTTTGTTCACTACGTGAATACAGAATAAATGAGGTTATTTTAGCTTACACAGGTTTTCAAAAATACCCAGAGCTTAAATCAAAGGTTTTATCATCAATAAAAGAGATAGCCGCAGCCAAAGGTTGGCAAAGAGTTCTCAAAATGATAAGTCACCTGCTATAGAATAAGTTCCAAGGCTCAAATAGAGCACATTCAACAATAAAATACATGAAGCAAACTTATATCTATCGCTTGCTATGGAGGGAATACATTGAAAGCTTATGATATTTAATGAAGCTTCAAGAAATACACTCATGGTGGCCAGAGGCAGTGAGAGTCAAATGCAAATCTATGGCGGCCAGAAACAAGGAAATATGAAGCAAAATGTAAGACAAAGAGGCTGCAGCCTATACAAGGTTAGAAATTCATGGAGAAGACCCAGCACAGCACAGGAAGAGTTAAAGTCTTGTTTACTTTTTAATGGTGTTCAACAATGAAAACTATCATGAATAGAATATAGAGTATAAAGGAAAATTTTCAAATACAACAATGGAAGTGCCACAGCCTGGATTTCATTTTTTGCAAATACAACAAGCTCAATACGGATTCAATATTCCCAAGTATTTGCAGATTAAAAGCAAAAGATTTGAGTTCCTCTCAGTGCAAGGAGAACTTACTGTGTTTTAAGCCTTGTTTGCATAATAGAATTTCAGTTGAAGCCCTATCTTCATGCATGGCGATGCAGCTCCAGTAGTGAAATCAAGAGTTAAAGAGATAGAAATTATTTAGGGTCTAGCCTGGATTTTAGAAGTGCCCTAACCCGAATGAAGACATTCTTTTGATTTATTTTCTTAAGAGATGTTTTGAAAATCAAATATGCCACGAGGTCAATGATTTTAAAATAAAAAACCTAATAATGTGTTATGTGGTGGCCGACTAAAACATATGCCAATTCTATAATATGCATGAAGTGTGAGTTGTAAAGCCAAGTTTCTAATTTGGCATTAACTTTAATATTTTAAGTTTACATTTTTCCATGTGAAGTTAATTGATTAAATGATGAAAATATAAATCATTTAATTAATTTAACTATTTTAAAATGTAAACATTAACATTAAGTTATTTCCCTGATCATGCATAATTGATTTGGACATAAAGATGGAGTTCCAATGTGCATGGGCGAATTGACAAAAACAAGATGATTTTCACATGCTTTAGCCCACTTTTTCAGGAATTTTCGGTTCAATTTGAGTGCTTTATGGATCAGTTACTAGTTGACAGCCAGTTTGAGCCTGAGTACACTCATTTTGCATGAGTTTGAGCCTTCTTTTCAGGGATTTTTATTTCTGCTCAGATTTTTCCTTGGAATTATCATCTACACACTGAATTTCACTTCTAGTTTCATCTTCATGCCTTTGAGAGGCTTATTGTATATATTGAAAAAGTTTATCTTTTTCATTCCAGTTCTTGTTATTCAACTTTTGCATTCTACAAAGCAAATTATTTTGTAACTCAGTATTATTTTCAAATTAATACAGTAGCAAGTTTATAGGTCAATTAGTGTGTTTTTGTAGAAAGACTCCTTTAATTACCATCTTTTTTAGAATTCGCCTTCAAGTTTTCAAGCATCATTGTCATGTAGGATTGATCGAAGTGATTATTGTGTTTGCAGTTTATGAAACCTTTAAATATTTTTGTCTCCTTAATGGATTTTTGTATGCATCCGAGTTTAAATTCACTAGTTAAACATTGTGCTAATCAATAATCAAGCAATCTAGTTGTGGGAATCATATTTTCCTTCTATGATTGTTTCTTTAAAAGCCTCTGTTTAAAACATTCAAGTGTTTAAGCTTTTAGATCTAGTTGTGCGAATGAAAATAGTGAGTAATCATTCTGTGAGTTAAGTCTGCATATTGAATTCTTCGGTGCATCACCATAGTTAAGTTTCATAGTTCAGAATTTAGATTTAGTCTTTCTCCCTTTTCCAGCAAATCACTTAGTTATTAACCAGAAAATTAGATAGGAACAAGCATAGAATCTGGAGGTCTAATTCCTTATAGGATACCCACAGCCTGGAATTAGTTCCAATGTTTCAATAGATTGTTGAATTTCAATATTCAAGCATCTGGGTGCAATCTATTTGACAACAAATACAAACTAGGTAGTAAGTTTTATAGAACTAAGGAGAGGGTGTAGGTGGAAAACAACCAATAGGAAGTGGCCACCAATGTTAAATAAAGTGATAAAATTAGTAAATGCTCCACCCTTTTAGGATGGGGACACCTCATCACCTTATTTCCTAGTTATTAAATAATAAACTCAATTTATTAGCCTAAGCAAGCTTAACAAAAATGTAGGAAAAACCTATGACTAAGGGAAAATAAATTAACCCACTAGAAAAATAAAAACCTACACCAACAAGGGGCTCACAAAATCACCAAGGTGGGTAAGACTATAATAGACAAAATCAAGGTATAAAACAATATTTTCAAGGTCCAAAACTAAAATTTCCCAAAATAGATATCTATAGTTTGATGGTACAAATTTAACTTCTTGGATAAGTCTAATGGAACAATACTTTAAACTTCATAATATATGTGATAATGTAATGGTTGACATAGCTTCACTATTTAGAATTTGAACCTTATCAAATGGTATCAATGGATGATGAATGAAAAAAAAGTTACTTAGTTGGAAATAATTTACTAATGAATTAGTAGTCCACTATGAGAAACCATAGAAAGGAAGATAATTTACCCAACTAACAAATTTAAAACAGATAGGTTCTATAGCTAAATATAATTTTGAGCATATGAGATTAGCAATGTGAACCCAAGATGTGACACCTTATCAAAGGCTACAAATCTACATCAATGGACTAAATGACCAAATTCAACTTGATGATTGTCTATTAGAGCGTTGTATAGTTAGAAAAGCTATGCAAAAATTATTACATATTGAGCAATGAAATAATACCCACTAAAAGATCCACACAAGGCCAAACCACAAAATGGAAAAATGGAAATATTGCTAATCCTATCAACAAAAATGAGGGCAACTTCCTTAACCCAAGCTAATTAACTAATATCTCTCCTTAACAAGAGGCGAGAAAAGAGAAAAAGGATTATGTTGTCATTGTGATAGAAAATGATCCAGGGGTCATAAATGTGGTAATAGTGAGAAGAGACTAATGATTATTGAAAATGAGGTTAAAAAGGAAGACATCACTATTGAAGAACCAAATATGGAACTGACACATACAAATTTAGAGGAAGAAGAAAATGCAACTATCTCCTTACATGCATTGAATGGAACAAGCATACCACAAACACTTAAATTGTTTGGTTACATAAAAAAAGAAGTGTGATAGTGTTGGTTGATATAGATAGTATACAACTTTATTAATAGAAGATTAGGTAATGAACTCAATTATTTTGTGTATCCAGTCTCTAACTTCCAAGTCATGATATCTAATGAAAGAAAAATTTCTTGTGGTCGAAAATTCCATATTATAAAACTTTCAATTTAAGATTATCATCTAGACTAAAAAAGGTTTTATTCCAATTGAAGAAGTGGGTGGAGTTTTAGGAGTAAAATGGCTTAAAATTTTGGGAATAGTGTCCTTCAATTTTCAAGAATTATCCATGGCTTTTGGTATACATGGGAAAAAAGTATAAACTTTTGGGGATACAAACACCACCAAGTGAAATTATTAGCTCTCAAAGATTGGACAAAATTTCTCAAGAAAGGGTTTTATAGCATAAGGGCACAACTACATTTTGTAGAAGCACAAGATATAAAAACTCCAAATTAATCAATAATTCAAGAGATAATTCAACACCATCAAGAGGAGTTTCAAGAACCCACTGATCTACCCCTAATTAGAGACCATGATAATACCATTGGATCAATACTAGGAAGCATTATTAATCCCTAAAAAAATCTATATTTATTCCCAATGATTATTCTTAACAAGAAGGATGAGCCACAAAAAATGTGCCCCATTAAACAAGGATCTCAATAAGATCACTCATAAATGAAATATTATAATCCAGTTAAAATTGCCTAAGATCAATAATGCAAGTTTATTTTATAACCTAAGGTAATCATTGAGAAATTTGGTTAATGTCAAGTGCTCTACCACTAAAATAAAATAAAAATAAAAATCATAGAAAAATGGGTACATAATTTATAAAATAGGGTCATCTTCAAATTCCTACTCAAGTGGAAGAGATTTCTAATTGAAGATACAACATGAAAGGATGAACAATTAATACAAAATATTTCAAATTTCTAAGTGTTGAAGGCAACACTTTTTTTAAGGGGATGGGAATTTTTTCAACCCTGATATCATATATTCCTAAGTATATATTATATATTCCTAAGTATAATAAGAGTAAGCACTTGTGGCATGCTTAACCTTAACATCAGTTTTAGTTAGTACCTTAAATCCTCTTAATTAGGATGAAGGGGTGTGTCCCTCTATAGATATTCCTATAGATGAAGATAACTCTCTCCCACATCATCATATCATCAAATATTGAGTTTATATATTATTATCTTCTTATTGGAGGTGAACCCCTCGAAGTGGTTTTATATTTTTCATATTTTTACATTTATTTCCAAGAAATATCATAGCATATTGTGTGCTCAAAGTGAACTTAAACCTATTGGAATATATTTTTTTCAAATTCAATCATTGAGCCAACTCCTTTGTAGGATGTGAAATAAGTATAACATGATGAATGGGATACCAACTACCTTGAATAAATAGATAAAATGAAGAGGTTTATGGAGATCTACATAATAAACCTTCACTAGGATTCGACTCACTCAATAGAGAATAGACAACTCACTGCCATAAATATTTTCAAATAAAAATTATGATTGTATTGGTATGAAGCTAACAAGTGTTAATGGAGTTGTAAGAAAAATTTACTAATCCCTTATAGGGTTCAAATAAATATCTTTTCCAATTTTAATATCAGGTTTACACTTTAAATAAAACCAAAGTATTTCTATTAGAGGCCTTGGCCACTTCTATAAGACTATATATAAGGGACCGAGTTTCCACAAGTGAAGAAATATAAATATAGGAACCTTCTCATACCTTTGAGCACTTCCTTATTTGCATATGTACTTTAGTATATTTCCTAAACCATATCCATTTATGTCATTCAAATTTTGTGGCTTCAATTATATATTATACTCTAGACCAAACAATTTTAAACAAGGTCTTGGTAAAGGCAACATATTTTCTAGACTTATTATCTTTATCTTCATAGAAATTGGTTAGTGTTGAGTGCATTTCCTTTTTGATATCTTTTTTTTTTCCTAACAGAGGTTGATGACACTTCAAGATCTAATGGGGGTGGCCACTTCAAATGTCTATAATTAAATGCATCCATCCAACCTTCAATTGAACTTGAATTAGTTTTGTCAATATTTTGATCACTAATCCCTCTCATGAAAGTGGTACTTGCATTTCTAGGAAGTCCTGAAAGGAGTAGGAGGCATTTCGTGTGCTCCAACCTCCTTGATGAAAAGGTAAAAGATGACCAAGGAAACTACTTCCCCATCTAATTATAGGATTACATCTCCTATTTTTGAGAACTTCATCTCAATTAAAGTTATCTCAAGCTTGTTACTCATTGTCAAATCAAGCTTGTATTTTGAATATTCAAAGCGAAGACACAAGTCAACTACAAAACTTGTCTAGTTTAAAAAATAAGAGCAAATACCTTATACTTATATATTTATAACCTCCCTTATAAGACACTTTGTTGGCTACCATATCGTGGCCCATTTTCTAATGTGTCATTGAGGTAGCATGATTTAAACTTGCATTGGTTCATGGACTCTATTTGGTTGGGAATCGTAAAGGTAACTCCCATTGTAGTTCAATATCTTTCCTAAACCATATCCATCTATGTCATTCAAATTTTGTGGCTTCAATTGTAAAATATACTCTAGACCAAAAGAATTTCAAATATGCTCTTGGTAAAGGCCAAATATTCTATAGAATTATTATTCTAATAGAAATTGGTTATCTTTGATCCATTGGTATGAATTTCCCTTTTGTTATTTATAGTTTTTTCCTAATAGAGGTTGAGGACACTTCAAGATCCAATGATGGTGACCACTTCAAGTGTCCAAAATTAAAAGCATCTATCCAATGTTTAGGTGGACTTATATTATTTTTGTTGATATGTCAATCTCAAACCACTCTCATCAAAATGGTACTTACATTTATACGAATTCTTAAGAGGAGTAAGAGTCATATCATGTGCTCAAACCTCCTAAATCAGAAAATAAAAGATGAACATCTCCCATTTTTATGCCGAAGGCATTCCCTTTATGAAATGAGCCGAGCTGAGTTTGACAATAAACAATATAAAATGATAGAGAATGGATACAAGAAGATAAGAGCAACCTCATCCATTCTTCATAAAAATGAAAATTTAGTGCACCCTAGCCAATTGGACCGTCTTGCCAACAAACCAAATCCATCTCGACATTGCACATGGTCTTTCATTTTTATTTGGGTAACTATTAAAGCAGTCTTTCTCTGCATCTTCCACAGTTCCCATCAAAATTGAAAATCCCTCACCCTAACAAATCTTGGAGAATAGTTGTAAAGTGCCTCCCTTTGAATAATTTTCAAATTTGGTTTTAAGAATATGTTCTACATTGCAGGATGTGCAGTTATGAAATCTTTGATTCCACCGGGCCATTGGAGCCTAAAAGTATTGGTTGGCATCTTGTCGAGTATTTCGTTGAACCATTGTATTAATCTGCAATGATTTATCGAGAATTTGAAAGTAGAGAGCAAGGAAACAAATGCAATTGGCAGCTGTAAATCCGAAGGGGGCTCTACTAGAAGGAAGAACTTCTCTTGCTCAAAGCGTTCTATTTCTTATTTTCAGTCAAGTTTAGTTCTATAGCAGATAAAGATAAGCATATAACCACCATATTTCTACCATCCAAACAAGGTTTATTTATATGCATGATTTTTGTATGTCACGAGAGTTTTAGCATAACATATATGTCATATTATAGATAACCGAGTCAACTAACAAAGTCATGTGCAATCTAACTGATATAGATCTGTATTACTATTGCAGGATGAACAAATACTAGGGCTAGCTCCAGTAAGAGAGAATTTCTTTGTTTCATTATCAGAAGGTGTCACCCTTCTGTAATTTGATGAGTTTTCTTATCAACTTCTTACATCTTTTCCAGGGAGTTGTCAGGTAAGGGATATCTATGCAAGACCCATCTAAGGCTTATATGATCACACAAGCTTTTAGTAAAACACTAATATATATACATATATCAGAAAGGGAGAGATTAATAAATAGAAATGTGACACACATTAAGGGAGATAAAGTGGAACAAATTAGCCTCATAAAATTATGATTCTTGTTGGGCTAGTAGTAATAATATTGCAGCTACTACCAAACTGATATGCTACAATTACCACTAGGCAAATCTGAGCTACAACGGTTAATCTTATTGTCAATAGGTACAAATCTGACATGTGGACAAATCTAAGATACAAAGACATAACACATGTATAGAGGGATTGGGGTGATCCAGATAGGAAATGACCAAAGAGCAGTTATGAAACAAAAATCCTAGATTATTTTGTTTGCAACAAAAATGGTCAAGCCACATGCGAGTCCATGCCAAAACCATCTTGCATAAAATAGGATAAAATGATGTTTTCATATATAAGATGGAAAAATAATAGACCATGGTACCCAAGGATACTGAAGCATTTAGATGGTGACAAGGCGATGCTTAAAAGAACAAATGCTTGCACAGATACAGCTTAAGCAAGCTTCAAGGCATAGTAGCAATGGCATTGGAGAGATATAGAAAATGTAAAAATAATAGACCATGGTACCCAAGGATGCTAAAGCATTTAGATGGTGATAGGGCCATGCTTAAAGAACAAATTCTTACGCAAAAATAGCTTAATCAAGCTTTAGGGCACAATAGCAATGATATTGGAGAAAAATGCAATGTTATGAGACAGGGAAAGGACATCATTTAAATTACATTTCTCTCTTTCTTAATAACTATAAATATGTGTTATAGAGTACCACATGCCAAACATGTAGAGCAAAAAATCCAACTCTCAGATTGCAAGGACTAAGCATAATGGAAAAAAAAATTAATGAAGCACATTACAAAATTATCAAACCATCATGCACATTCCAAAAATCAATTCAAATTTTGCATGTAATATAAATAGGTTGAAATAATATGAATTATCCACTTTAACATGCTCCATGTATTTTAGAGAAATTCAAATGTGCTGCAGTAAAAAATGAAAATTGAAAAAACCCTACTCAGGAATCACCATGGCTATGGCCATTGCTAGGCTACTCACAATTGCAATGGATTGTGATTGCTTCTACTCCTCATTCATAATGTTATTGTCCATCAGCACCATCACCGACCTCTTTAAATTGGCCTTACAAGGACTATAGACTAACAGACCTAACACATATTTTGGCCTTTTTAGGGAACTACATTTGTTGACAAGTGCAAATGAAGCTACAATAATGGATGAGCTTGATGATAGAGAAGGTATCAAAAGCACATTAAACTCTTCAAAGATGATTTGCAAATCCTCAACATATAAAAGTGTAAAGATAATCAGAGGACACAGAGAAAATTTCTTGAATTAATTTATTGATTAAATTACATATTTAAGCAATAGGATTCACAATTGAATCCAACTAACCAAGCAACTAATCACAACTACTACCAATTAATTACCAAAATTGTCTTCTAACAACAACTGAAAAGCTAGTTTAATGCTTATTATCTTATAGATAGCACTGTTGTAGAGGCCATTTTTGTTAAATTATTCCAAGTGGATGTATAGAGAATGAAAATGGTTTATGAAAATGCATCAAAGGATTGTTGAAATGGGGGCTTTGGAACATAGTATGGACAACCATAGAAGGATAGAGTAAGGGTTTTTTTTTTTTTTTAGATTTTAGTGTTTCAACTGCCCTCTACTGGCAACCCCTAGGCATGTGCCCTCTACTAGCAACCCCTAGGCATGCATGTAAAATGTGGAAGAATAGACAAGGAACATAAATTGTTTAGCAAAATGCCACATCCAACTACCTAGTCCATGAGCTAGGTGTTGCCATTTTTCTTTTTTTTTAAAATAAAATTCTCCATTTTTCCAAGGAAAAAAGCCCAAAGCCAATCAAGAAAATATCTACTACTTTTTAAAAATAAAATATAACACAAATGAGGGACAGTGGGCTTAGCTCGATTGGCTAAAGCATCCTCTTGCAGGCAAAGGTCTAGTCAATTTGATTAGATGAAAACATTAGCTCCCCCCTTATAGGTAGGTTCTACAAATAGATTCTTCTAAATAAAGGTAAACTCATATATAATTCTTGTTCATTAAATGGATAGAAGTATGTTTAGGCCTTTAATTCTTATTTACATTCCTCACTAAAATATAAATATATATAATATATAAATATAAATAATATATAAACATGTTATATATCAATATATATTTTATTATTTACATATTGTATAATATAATATATAAATATGATAAATAATGTATAAATGATATGATATAATATATAATAATATTATTTATATATTACATCATATAATATAAAATAAATATACTATAATATCTCACTATTCATGATTATACTTTACCTTTAAGGTATGTCAGAAGGGCTAATCGTCATGATATAGTGCAAGGACTTTACAAATGATGTGCAATGAAGGGAAATATCTCCTCGATACAATGATTCATACTATGCTTATTGCTAACCTTGGGAAGCATAGGAATTATTCCTCCAAAAGTCTTAAATCTGACTAGAATAAGATAGTTGAGTCAAGGATTGGCTTTAAAAAGTGGACTACAAAGAATGAGTTCAGTGGATATGGGTGTGTTCCGAAAGACCTAATACAAGCAAGCTTTTGATGAAAAAAAAATTGGAATCAACATTTCAAGATTGAACAAGAAAGACGATTCAATGATATTAATTTGGAGGTGGATACTATTCTTGATACAATTCCTGAACAACACAGTGTTATAAAGTTGAGTCTTAAGACATTCAAGGAAACATACCACTATATACTCTTTGAGATACTTAGCAATTGGTCTTTTGGTGGTTATTTTAAATGTGAAGCTATCAGATGGACTTGGAATGGTAGAGGTCACAATAAAGACAAGCTTGAACAAAAAATGATTATAAGAAATCAAATCTAGCAAAAAAAACCTTGATCAATTATCAAGCAACCTACACATAACAATTGCAATTATAAAATCCAAAAGAGATAAGCAAAATATACAAATATATGCAAAATAGACCAAAATTTTACCTAATTGTCCTTCTACACCTCTTTGACATGGCCATTGCACACAAAGGTGAAATTGCTACTTTAGAACTTCATCCCAACTAAAATTATCTAAAATTTGTCACTCAATGTCTATTCAAGCTTGTAGTTTGAATATTCAAAGCAAAGACACCAGTCAACAACAAAATTTGTATAGAGAACAAAGATCTTATAATTATATATTTATTACCTCCATTGCAAGATACTTTGTTTTTGATTAGCGATACTTTGTTTTTTATTGCAAGATACTTTGTTGGCTTCCATAGCATGGCCCATTTTCCAATGTGTTGTCAGGTAGCATGGTCCATGGACCTTCTTTGGCTCGGTCAATTTGAATAATTCCCCCATGTATGGTGGGGCCCGTTACAGCCAAGTTTTATACAAGAGACAAGGCCCTTGGCATACACCGTAGCACCTAATCTAGGAAAGATTAACATAGCACACCTTATTTTCCCTTGTGGTTCCTTTCTATTGCTCATATTGTTCCTAGTTGCTTCCACTGACACGTGATTTTTTATTTTTTATTTTTTTTATTTTGGCAGATTCAAGTTTTATGTAAGAAGAAAGAGAAGGCTAAATAACAGTTACAGCAGATTAAAGATCAGATTATGAAATTTCAGCTGGTCAATAAACTTGATCGTTGTAAAAATGTTATACAGCTATTGTGATTGTGTCTATTTGCTGTTGTACAGCTCTTGTAATTTGTATTTTATGGCTTTATGGCTGATATGTTGTACAGCTATTGTAAAGATGTTATTTCAGCCCTTGTATTTGGGTCTATATGTTGTTGAATAGCTCTTGTAATTGTGTCTTTTGGCTGGCCATGTTCTCCAACTACTTCTAACAGCTCTATTCCTATAAATTCTTTTGCTTTGTTCAATAAAATAGAAAAAATTGCTTCCAAAATAAACTAGATTCGTCCTCTTGATAATTGCTCAGTCATAAATCCTTAAAATCTTCATTTCATTAACAAATAACCTCAAATATATATATTTTTCTAAGGAATTGTCTCACCCTGTTTTTGTATCAACCTGTCTTGTCAAGAAATACATCATCTCCAAATAAATCATATGCGCTAAAATCACTCTTAATGCCCTATTTGCAGTCTAGAAAACAGTAGCATCGACAATGAAGTGGTCCAACTTTTAACTTTTTGGAACTGTTCATCACTGTGTCTTAGGAAATGTTAAGATCACTGTGCTCAGTGAGATGACATCTCCCTGAGGTGTTTTCTTAAATAGTGTGAAAGGCTTGTCTATTCTTCCACGATTTGCATACACGTCTACAATGGCACCTGCAATTGCAACATCTAACAACATTTTTCTATCCTTCGGAGCACGTTTCGTATGAAATATTATTCATATAGCATGCGACAGGGGGTTTTGTTGGCTGGCATGGGATTTTGCTCCTTCGTGGTAAAATCATTGCAAGGTGGGGTCGACAGAGCAATTCGAACGAAAATAGTCTTCAGTTTCAACGGCAGAAAGCCAGGTAGACTTCAACCACGTGGGCCCCAGGGCATTTTTGGTGAGGGACAACTAAACCGAGCTTTTTTAATCCTCTCCACTATTTGTTATAAAATTTGTTTCTTTCTGCAATGGAAAACAAATCCCACATTCATGAAGGAGTTGAAACTATTGTTACTGTGGAAATAAATCATTTAGGGTAGGTAAAAATTGTCTTAGTAAGTAAAAACATGATTTAGGTTTGGGTCAATGTAAGACAATACAAGGAGATCTTGAAACTAAAGAAAAGAGTATACAATCAGAAAAGCCTAGAAGTGTAGGTAAACAAGGAAGTATCTTTAGGTTTTGGTCTAATTTAGTCAAGGGTTATAAAGGGTTACAATAGAGAAGTAGAATTATATAGCCCCACATATATTCATCTTGTCTAGTTATTAAATCTCTATGTGTAAGAATTTTTTAGTGTCAAAATTTGGTTAGAGGTTACGGCGGTTAGTGAGTAGGAAAGGAACAACAACCCCTATGAGGTTATTGTGGCAAATTGGTCTTTAGTGGAAGATAATAAATTTTAGTAGGGAAGCATGAGTGGCATAATAAAGTTAGCTTCACAAAACATGAAAGGTTTAGCAAAAAAACTCGAAATGAAACACAAATAGTCCAACAAAAAAAACATTTAGAGACAGAATAATTGAAAGTAACAAAGAAGGCATTTCAAATGATCTCAAAACATGAACAAAAGCAGTTAGAGGTTCAACAAGTATAGAAGAAGAGGTAAGTGTATTTTCCAGGAGAGTGCAAGAAAGAGAGGAGAAAGAATGGTATGAAAGGGCAAAAAATATTATTTTTAAAGGAGTAAGAGATTATAAAAAAAGTGAAATCACTTTCAATCTCACAGCTGATTTCTTAAGAGACAAGTTGCAATGGCAAGCATAAAATGCTAAGCAACAAGGCTTGGCAAAGTTTGTGAAGAAATTGATAGACCTATTAAATTGGTCATGGTAAGCAAGGAAGACAAGTGTTAGATTTTAAGAAAATAGAGGCTTTTGAGAAGTTCTTGCTTCTTTGTAGATGATAATTTAACAATAAAACTGCAAGAGGAGAGAAGGGAGGAAATGGCTTAAATAGAGGGAACAAGAGATGTTGGCAAAAGGGCATGGTTGTAGAATGACAAAGCTATAATCACCAACCTAGGGTCTCATGGATATTCAATGCAACAAGAGGGCAGAAAAGAGAGAGTATATGATTATAGGGCAACAAGGCATGTAGAACAACAGTTGAGGATAAAAGGGCACATGGACTCACTTTTGAGTTTCTAACACCAAAACAATTAGCAATCACAACCCCTCCAAGTATATCTAAAGTTAGTTTGTTGAAATTGCAAAGGTTGAACCCTTAGAGGAGGAGGCCTAGGTTAGGGCCTATTGTAGAAGGAAAAGACATAATTTGTCTCACTAAAACTCATGAGAAAGAAGGTTACAAAACCCATTTCTTTGAAGGGTACTCAAAATGTGTGGTTTGGAGCAAAGTAGTGGGCAACGACAAAGGTTATGGTGGAATAATGGACTTAGTGAAAGAGGTAGAAGGGTGTGTGATTTAGTTGGAAAGAGAAGACACAAATAAACAGTTCAGTTGGGTCCAAATCTTAGAAAATGGAAATCTCATAAGAATAGTTGCATGTTATTTTGCTCCTCAAGGTTAAAAAACCTACATAAAAGTGGTTTGGATAGCAAAGATTCTTTTGTTGCTCTGAAAAAGATCTTGTAGTGTATTCTCAATAGGGAGAAGTTTTTCTTCTAAGTGATTTCAATGTTAGGATAGCAAATGGTCAAGCTTGTGTTTTATGTAGTAAGGAAAGTAATAATCCTATTTGGCTTACCAAAGAAGAGAATCGTCATTGGTTAAGATGTTTAAAAGACAACATGGACATTAACCATTATGGGGAAGATATTTTTACTCTTTGTGGCACCTTCAATTTAATCATTTGTAATGGTATGAATAGATGGAAGAAATCTACAAATTTTACGTGCAATACTTATAATGAGGAAATCTGAGTGGATTATGTAATTTGTTCCAAATTTTTTATTGAAAAGATATAAGAGGCCATGATCAATCGCATGTGGGATTTAAAACTGATCATGGCCCAATTTATTTAAGGACTACTTCACTGGAAAAAAGATAGAAAACTTTAATAACTCAACATCATCAACAAGTTCTTACAAAAGGAAGAATTCTTTTGACTCAAGAAAATTGCAATATCTTTAGGGAAGATTTAACACAACTATCAAGCAAAAAAAACTAATTTTCAAGGCATCAATATTCATGCTCTAACCAATTTAATTCATGGTGCACTTGAGAAGTTCAAAAGGAGAAAAAATAAGAATTCTAAAATAAATTATTTTTTGGGTTTGATTTGAGGATGAATACAAAAGGGCAAGGAGAATGTTGAAAAACAAAGACAAAAAGAAGTTGACCATAAAGTGTTACACACATATCATAAAAGAAAGAAAAAACAAACTTCATGAATGCAAGACGTGAAGAGCTAATCTATCTTGGAAAAAAAAACCCAAAATTATTTTGGAGGGACCAAACAAGGAGAAAATAGGTAGAGAATAACATCACAGCTATTCAATGGTTTAATTATTCAAAGCATCTTTATGAGCAAGAAATAGAGGTTTAACCCCCTCTGATGATCGTGTCGACTTTATTTTTCACCTTACAAGAGGTGAAGATTGGTATTAAGAAATTGGGTGTGGGAAAATAAAAGGGCTTAGTCGAGCTTCAGGTTGAATACCTTTTATGGTGGGTGAGTATCCTCATGCCTCTCATTGTGAGAATATTCAACATAATTTTGCAAATTTTCCCAAAAGATTGGACAACCAACTTAGCAATGCTCTTTTTAAGAGTGGTGATTATAATAATCCTTCCAACTAAGGAACATCATGATTAATCCTTGGTTTGTAAGATTTTTTGGTAGCATGGTTGAAAATAGAGTTAGCAAGTGGGAAATGTTGGAGTAAAAGGACAATCACTTAATAATTAATTAATTATTAAGTCCCCTATTACTTTAATTACTTACACTAAACTTAGGAGTGCTTTTTATTTATTAGATTGGGCTAATTATAGGTCCAGTTATCTCATTGCATGAGATTAAGACACTTGTCATAATCTAATGCAATCCTCATCTAGGGTTTTCCTTTTATACTTTTATAATCATTCATTGTACATTATAATCATTCATTCAAATTAATGCATTGCACATATAAGTTACTTTTCTAGATCAATATTTTTCTTCTCAAGGTTGCATAGCATAATCATTGATTTGTTTTCTCATGCATGATAGGTGTTTTGGTTACAAAGGATCACTAAGAGCTATGAGGGTTTAACAATCAACTCTAACATGGTATCAGAGCACCAGGTTTGTGACTTCATGTCCAAATTTTGAGAGATTCGGCCTTGAAGGAAGAATCGGCTCATCTTGAGGAAAAATGGGCATCACCATTGAGTTGCACAAAACATAAGGAACGACTGTTCAGAAGTCTAGATTGCAAAAGTTACAAAAAAAGAAAAAAAAATTAAGGGCACATAGATCTAGGCACTAATTTTCCTAGATCTACCATTTGTGCCCCAATCCAGATCAAGTACAACAGTTGATTTTTCAAAAAGAATCAGGGTTTTTAATCTGTTTTTCTAGAAATTGTTAAAAAAATCTCTCCAATTTTGCATTTCAAAAAAAAATTGCAAAAATAAAAATAAAAAGCAAAAAATGTTTTAAAAAATTAAAAATCAAAAATTAAAAAATAAAATAAAAAATAAAAATGGGATTTTAAAATTCCTGCAGGGATACGTCCCTGTGCATGCAGGCATCATAGCCCTATTTGTAGTAGGCGGGGGCCACTTGCCTCCCACCCAGGCCAACTACTGTCCATGACCATTGACGGCCAAATAAAATTGGCGCACCTCAAAGAATCTTCAGTATCCAAAATATATATTTTGATTAAAGAATATGCCGATGAATTTTTTCAATGAAGGGCATATTCTGGGTATATTCACTGACATCAACATGATGTCATCCATATGAAGGGACCCCTTTGCCCCCTCCTAGCCTCCATTTTCCCCAAAGGAGTAGTTTCTTTTCTTTTTGGCATAACTTGGGCATATGGTGTTGAAATCGGGCAAATGAGATATCGTCGAAAAGCTGGTTCCAAACACTTTTCAGTGGTGCAAATTTCTTCAACATAGTTTTCTTTTTGTTCCTATATTCTCAGTCAAAGTCAGATCTTCATTTTACACTTCTAAGCTCATAACTTTTGCCTATATCTCCAATTTTCATGAATCCAATGGCATTGGAAAGGTATTTCAAAGCTCTTTAGATCTATCCATACACTTTTTCCAAAATATGTCCCAGGTACATTTTATTCACTTTTTTGTGATTTCACATTCTGATTAATTACTTGGACATCTTAGCACCTAGAAAGGATGTGTTTGCATGAGGTTACATCATTTGATCTGATTTTTTAGTACCGAGGTAATTAGTCTCTAATTTTTTCATTTGAGGAAGTATCATGAGATTTTTCGTTCATCCTTCTATGATCAACTTGGCAAAGGATAATTATGAGTCTTGGTGAAATGGCATCCTGACACACCTCAGGTGACTTGATATTTTCCTTATCTATATGGAATCATACCTACACTAGACACATCAAGGAATTTATCAACATGGGGTATCATCTGAGATCATATTGTAGGAGTTATATGTTCTAGTGTTGATCTTGACACTATGTGTGCTCTATTAGGCATTGAATGTCCCCACACACTTTGGACTCAACTCTAGGAGATCTATGGAGACCATCATATCTCTCCATACCTAAAGGATCCTACTGTAGATTGTCTCATTCCTTTTGCAAATGAAGATTCCATACCCTTTGATAATGATACTTCCAAGGAGCTTGAGTATATCATATGTCTTCATGTTCCCACTCTTCATATCAAGACTACATCATCATCTTTTATTATTCCTAATCAGTTTGAAATTGCCACATCTTTGGCCCCTATTGATTCAGTGCAACAAGACATACATCTTCCATACATAGCTACTTGGGATTCGTATCTTGCAAACGTATCATTCGTGTTTGTGGATTCCTATATTAAAGATTTGGATGATTATTTTGAGTATATTCTCCTCTTTCTGGATAGCCACATCACCATTTTTAGTCCACCATCATCTTCATCATCTTTGGAGATTGTTCTACATCAATCTTCATGGGATTCTAAATTGACATCATCTCTTTATGACATATGGATATGTGAGCAATTTTTAGAGGCACACATCATTTGGATTTGGATTCCTAATTCACCCATTTTTTGGATTGGCTTCTCCAATCACCAGTGGATCTATTTCTTCCAAAGGGAAGAAATGTTGTTTTCATGTAGTGGATCATATTTTGTCTTCAGGTATTCATCATTGGCACAAGAGCTCTTTCTTTATGGGGGGATTCTTATCCTCATTTTCTCTCTCCTATTGGGGGGGACATCTATTTTACTTGTGTGATAGAATAAATCCTTGGGGGCTCACATTAATCCCTCCTTCTATCCTTCTTTCACCAGTGCAGATTTTTCATTTTCTCTCTTTCTGGAGAGGATTTTTCCCATGCGGTTTTCTCCTTTTCTTCAATTATGAGAGAATTCATTTGTTTGTACATGGGTACCTCATTAGGACTTGTATTTGGGACCCATCCATGCATCCATCATTGCATTCTTCATCAAGGTTTTTAGATACTCCCTAAGTTGATCTTAAGGGGGTATTGGAGTATTAGGGTTATCACTTAATAATTAATTAATTATTAACTCCCCTATTACTTTAATTACTTAAGCTAAACTTAGGAGTGTCTTTTATTTATTACATTGGACTAATTATAGGTCTATTTGTCTCATTGCATGAGATTATGACACTTATCACAATCTAATGCAATTCTTATATCTAAGGTTTATTTTTTATGCATTTATAAGCATTAATTGTACATTGTAATCATTCATTCAAATTGATACATTGCACATATCAATTGCTTTTCTAGATCAATCTATGTCTTCTCAAGGTTGCATAACATAATCATTGCTTTGTTCTCTCATGCAATATAGGTGTTTTCGTTGTAGAGGATAATTAGGAGTTGTGGGGGTTCAACAATCAACTCCAATTTAGGAAAAGGAGAAGGAAAAGAGAGCAAACGGGAAAGTAGGCTTTAGGCCTAGGCATCCTACACTATATTTAGGCCTATGAATTCTATGCTAGATCATGAATTTACTTTGAGGAACAACATTAAAAAAATTTGGGATTAAAAGGAAGAAGCCTAGAATTGTTTTGTTGACTTTAGGAAGGCCTTTGAAATAGTCCTCAAAGATAATCTATGATGCAAGATGCAAGATTTTAGTATTAAAATGCATTTTAGAGTAGCTATTCATTGGCTCTATGAACGATTCCATGTAAAAACTAGGACTCATACATATATCTCAAAATTTTGTAGGAGTGATATTGGAGTCAAGAAAGGATGCCCTCTTTCCCCCACTCTTTTTGACCTTTACATTAACAAACTTGAAGAATGGCTAAATTTGCATGGTGATAATGGGGTTCTCCTAGTGAAATATGTGATAAATCTTATTTTACATAAAAATACCCTTATTATGGATGTCGAATCTACTAATGGGTTCCATGTGAACCTTTTTCTCTTAAGTAATTTTGTAGGGTTATTCCAATGTACAAGTCAATATTAGCGAGACCATGTAATTTGCAGGAAATTTGAATCTAACAAAAGGAAAGTTAGGTTCCTTGTAGATTAAATCTCACTACATAAACTAAGATTAAATTAACTGACTAAAATGTTCAAAGAGAAATAAATTGGTGAAAATAACTACTAATAGAAAAATAAATAAAATATAATAAATACATAAATGAAAAATTCAAACAATAAGGAACCTACGGTTCAAACCTAAGAGTCTTGGCCAAGGATGTTGTTGATGCCAAAATTTAACAAGCAACAGCCTTATGGGAAACTCAGTTAATGGGGGGACCAATTGCGCTAAACTGAGTGACCTTGGGTTTTTAAAGAAGTTGACTTCTTCTGTAATTGGGGTTTTGGAATGGGAAATGGAAGCATAGATAAAAAAAAAAAAATAAAGATCTAACTAAGGCAATGCGCCAAGATGTAAGTGTAGGCACAGTAAATCTATCTTTTGGATGTGATTTAAGGGCCCATTCAACAATCTGCATGTCCCAGAATAACAAAAATCAAAGATAAAAACCTGAATAATTTATCCAATAACATAAAATAACTCTCATACATATTTATTGAAAAGAAGAGTCAAAGACATGGTCTCAATCAAAAAACTTATATTGAAATCATAGAAGTTTTGCAAATAAACTACTCAGTACAGTAATGGCACAGTATAATTTTTTGTCAAATAGCTAAGAAACAAAAAGGCCAAACAACAATGGCACAGTCTGTGAGTCTTATACAATAATCTAAAAACAATAGAAGAGGCTTGGTGTCTTTTCACATTTTTTTTGTATGTTTCGAACTTATTTTTGGAAAGAAGAAGCAATATATATAGAAAATAATCCCACCACTTGAAAACCAGTAACAGAAAATATTCCCTCATCACAAGTAATGTTGTTCACAGCAATGATTTCCCAAGGCCGTTGCAACAGAAAAGAATTTGAGCCATGGAATATAGTTGCCCTCGAGCCAAATGCATCCTCTGCAAATGATGGTGGTGGTCCCAATGTATAAGCAGCAAAACCTCGTGCAGACGTGTGTCAAAACCCACGAAGTCAGTTATGACACGTGGAAATATGACGAGGCTTATTACTCATTCCTTCCTTCCCTTTGATGAAATCCCCATAGAGAAGACAAGTGGAGAAGTCTTCGTTGCTAGCACTGACTATGGGGTCTGCCCAAAAAGTGTACGTGAGACGACGCTATGTGGCACGTGGGTGGAGCTCGATTGAGAAGCAAAGGGAAGCAGGATTTTAAATTCCCATGTTACTGACACATGGAAGCATGGTGGGGCTCAGAATAGAAGCAAAGGAAGAAATCCTTGCAAGGAGCATGCAGCAGACACGTGGCGACAGCAGGCGAAGCTCTTCAAAAAAGGGGGGCGGAGATATTTAAATGTATGGGGTGCAGGCCAGACTTAGCAAAATATAATCAACCCAAAGGGAGCTCGAGGGATTTTATATCCACAAATTTTGGTGACTACTAGAGGCGTTTAGCCTACAAAATGAGGAACCCAAAATTTTCTAGTTCAAAGACTAGAGCCTTATCCATTGGGCGATGTAATTAGAGCTTTGAGAGAGCAGTCTACAAAAGTGACCAATTGACCTCAGATGGCATCAATATGTCGCACAGATTCTCTTACGCTTCGTGCAGATCGATCACTTCTTTGAATAGCAACTTTGTGGATATCCCAATCCCATACTTGAGTTGAAAAAGCAGTTGCACTATCTAATGCGTGATTCCCTTAATATCATCGACAGTAGGGGATTGATTGAAGCTCTGAAAAGCGGATATGTCTTGTTGTTTCTCCTCGATATTCGTTACAATCAGCTTTGTTGTGGCCACTGAATCATCAGAGAGAAATGAGGAGGGCAAGCCCATCTGAGTCTGTTGGAAAAATTATATCTACATGTTATTCATAGTTCGGCCCAATGTGGTAGAACAATTGCTAGCATGGAGGATGGTTGTGTGGCAATAGATGAATTCCTTTGTTGTCTTGGCAGTTGAATTCTAATCCTCGATCCCCGCGTGCAATAAGTCATCATTCGGCACTGTGTATAGGTTATCCAGCAATTTTTCCACCTCGAGAACCTTTTCCACAATGTATTGTGGGAATTGCTCAATCGTTCCGCGAACCTCCCTACTAAACTTGTTGCCTTTTCCATGAATTGAAGCATCGGCTGAAGAGTCAGAAAAAAGGCCTTGAATTTTTCCTAGTATGAAACATATATTTGTTGGGCTACTAGAAGGAGGTCCAAGGCGTGGGTCGGGGAGGATTCTTTAAAGGCCAATTTTGCATCCCTCAACCCAACGTCCTGCGTTAGTTCTGCAATCTTCTTGTCCACAGTGGAGAGTTGTTCCTATAGGGTTCTTAACTCGGCAAGCCATTTTTCCTTACCTAGCTTCTAGTTGTAGATTCCCTATAGGAGAGCCTTACCTCCTGTATTTCTTATCGAATTAAGATTTTGGCCCTAAATATGTTTCCTTTTATTGCATTATTTGCTCAATTGATCAGTTGATACTCAAATTCTTCATTTTTTGTTGCTCTCCTCCTCTGCCGTGCTAATCGGTCCTATAATTCCTTGTTTTTTTGTTGATCAATGACTAGGTTGGGATCCATGGGATTGGGACCTTGCGAGTTCCCCTTGGAATCTAGCTTGCTTTGCCTCGCTTGTTGTGACAAACACACAAATTTGGCGTCCCTTGCCTTGTCCTTCTTTAGTAGGACCTTTATCCTTAACATTTTTCAACTCATCTTCTCTTCTTTAGTTGGTGACCACTTGAGAAATTCAATGGTCACCACACATGGGTCTCCTCCATGAGCTCAACTTTATCCTGGTCGAGCCATGCAATCAAGTCCCATAGCATAGATGGTGTAATATTTGAGTGCATGTCCCCCGAGGCTTGATGATGTTGGATGCATGGTTGCAAAATACAATATTGTTGAGCCTCATTGAAAAGTGTGCACCTTTGGCTCTGAGGCATTTTAGCATCTTTTCCCTTTGCTTGGAGCCGAGAGTCGGTGCTTGTCTTGTTTTATCACCCTCTGACAAAAATTTTGTTGGAAATCTAATCAACTCACCTATGAAAGGTAAACTGGGAGGAAGAAAAAAAGGGAACGAGAGAGTAGTGGCTCCGGCTAATTTCTTCTTCAAAAGAGAGACTGTTTGTGGGGAGTATGGGGGAACATACCAAGGCCCACATTGTGAAGTGGTTGAAGGACTCATGGGAAGTGGTGGCGATAGTGGAGGTGCAACAAAATCCATTTGTTGAGCATGTTGGGTTGAAGCCAACGTGGTTGCAGAAAAAGGGGAAGCAATAGCGGATGCAGACTGGGCTCCGACAAAAGGTGGAGTAAACCGTCTAGGAGTAGAAGCAAATTATCCCACTTTGGAGAATTGGGAGAAACCTCTCACAACTATTGTAGCAGAAGTAGAGAAGGAAAGACCAACACTTGAAGTGATGGGAAACACAGAGACAGCGGAAGAAACTAGAGATTGTGAATCAAGAAGAGGGAGAGAGAAAGATACTTATGCTACAAAGGATTCTAATCCCTGACTCGTTGCAGGCTCTTGTGAACCCTCTCTAGAAGTTGCATCTATGTGCTGCCTTTTTGTCAGGTGGGGAATCGTCCCCCTCTAATACCTCTGATAATTGTTGTTGGGCTACTCTGGGTCTTTTCATGGCCCATGAGCATGTTTTTGAGGCTCCCAAACGTGATATATTCACCCACAGCTTTAGAGAAGTTGTGCTAGGTTGCTTCGCTACTTGTCCAGCTTTCTGCACTGCGGTCGTCTTCACTTCCTTTTCCTTCTCCTTCCCCTTCCTTGTATATTTTCTAGCCTCCTTCGGGTCAACACCCTTATCATCGCTTGCGTCGATATCATCATGCACTTGGTTCCATAGAGCATAGAGTATCAAATCTATCATCCTCATCTACATCTAGGAATGGGGCATCAGGGCATTAGATCTCTTGACAGTAAACCTAAAAATCTTTAATATTTTCCTCACTCCAGTTCCAATAATTGGCCAAATTATTGCGAAGGGTGGCCCCCATTTGGTACTTCTCATTAAACTTCACCAAAGGAAAATAGAAATTGAGCCATGGTGGCCTCTTATCCTCTGTAGGAATGTGAACCAAGTCTACAAATAGATCATCTTGTTCTAACAATGGATTCTGCCACTTTTCCCAATAAGGTCAAGGGCTATGAGTCACCTGAATGTTTGTGCCTATTAAGTCATTATCAAGGTTATATTTCCATTGTCGCAAATCCATACTAGCCCCAGATGAGCCAACTTTGCCTCTAGCAGCTTATCTATTTGCTTTTTTTGCACAACCACATTTTTGAAGCTCAATCGGTAGAGGAAAAATCCTTTCTACTTGGCCTTACCTCCACAAAAGGTATAGTCAATAATTGACACTTGTCAAAACATCTCAAGGGCCAACACCCTGTTTGTGATGCATGACAAGAGCTAGAACAATTCCTCGGTAAAGTCGTGCATTCGAATGAATGTGAAATACTCTCCGAGAAACCAATTGCATTTAGGAGTGAAACTTTGCATCCACCATGTCTGGTTGGTAGAAATCCAATAAAGATTGCCATCCTCACTTAAGTCTTGTAGAATCAGAGTCAAGAAATAATCTGAGAATGCATAATAGTCATAAATTGCAAAGAGGATAGGAGTCCATACATAAACCGGCCTTCTTACTCCCTTTCCATCAAAAATAGCCATCCTCATATGTTTTTTGAAGAATTCAGGATTCTGATGTAAAAACATATGAGTAAGGAGAGAAGGAAACCTAAACTTATGTTGTGTTTTGTATTCCTTGATTTGGCTCATCATTTCTCAGATAATGACTTCTACAAAGTCATAATGTAGAATAAGGTATGTTGCCTCCTCAACTAAAAACCCAAACCCAGTTGAAACTCTTGCACCCATTTGTCCTTGTCCATGCCACAAACAAAAGCCATCATAAAGAAGGAATCCTACATATCATGTTTAAAAGTGATGTGCGGGACTGGAATTTTTAGCAGCTTTGCAAAATCCTCTTGAGGTCTTTGGGCTTCATGGTTATAAAAGTCCATAGCATGATCTTTGCTTCTCCATATTTTGTCCCCTTTTTTCTGGAGTGAATGACTCCATGTTCTCTGCTCTAGAGTCCCTTTTTGGGACACACAGCATGTATCTGATAGCATCCTCCTTTATTATAACTCTCAGCTCTTGACCTTCAATGGCGTTGGTATCTGGGTTGAAATGCTAAATGCCCTCATGAACCAACTTCGAGTAGTGATGCACAAAAGGGACCATCTATTGCAGGAGACCGTAGAACCATTGCTTGTATTTCAATTAACGCTTGCCAGTGACCACTTTCATTCTTTTACAAGTTGCTTCCCTAAGACTCTTAGGGTTAGTCTTGAGGATGGGATCCTGAATTTTATCCCATTCCTCCATTATATAGTTCTAGTCCTGGTGAATTTTCTACTTCTTTGTGGCCCTCATATGAATCCACTTCGGCTTCTCTAGTATGCCAGATGAAGCATAAGAGGTATCACCAAAAATATTGGCTATGGGTGTCGCACGCATGGCATAAAACAAGCTTTGGGTCGCCTCGCCTTGCACTTCCATTTGAAGATTTTGGGCCATTTCCTTCTACGGTGGATTTATGTGATACTCAAACTTACTGCAATTCACTTGCATTTTTCAGCAATTTTGCACTCAAAACTCTTTGCACTCACTAGCGTACTCAGGAAGCTTTTCACACTATTTATTCCTTCACATGCAGCACTTAGCATTTTCCTGGCTTAGAGTGGTAGACGACAGTTGCCTTTCTGCATTAAATTCGGCATGTACTGCTAACTCCTTTGCTTGTGCGAAATGAATTTCTTGCCCTTTTGAAAAGACAAGAATTCATAATGACATTTAGTAATCATGTCCTATGGCATGATTTTCTTGGGAAATTGAGCCAGCGATTGAAGGCGTATAAACCTTTCTCACACTTGGAAATTAATATCCTAAAAAGAATTATTAAGCCAAAATATATAATGAGTACTTGAAAAGATTTGAGTTCTTCCTTGGAGACTGAAACATGCTTGTAGCATGACACATCAGCTCCTGATCGTATGGATGATCACTTGGGATTGCCACCAACTTGTGATAATTAATTACCTCTCCTTAACCTCGCACGCAACAATTCATACATGACAGATGCAACTGGGTGGGAAATTTGAGTACACTCTTGGTGGGATTTTCAAGTTAATACTCAATTGGCATCATGCTTATGGCACATAGGTACCTCAGATATCCTGGCTATTTCTATAAATAGACCCTTAGACAATAGCAAAATTGCACTTTAGCAATTGGGAAGAATTAGTAATCAGGTAGTTGGGTAGACTTAGGCGTCATGAATACTCTTATTAGGCTTACAAGCAATAAGTCTCAGACAACTTTCTTAGGTGAAGTTTTGAACAAGAATTTGAAGCAAATAACAAAAAACAATCATTCATTGGCTATTATAGCAATGAAGTGGGTTATGGGTAGGGATTGTATAGAGTATGAAGATAAGTATAGGGTCAATACCGACATTTGCTCTCACTTTTTTGTGTACCTGCTTGATATACAAGTCCCTAAGCCAATGATTCTGTGACTCACGCTAGAAATCTTCCCGAAGTGGTACCTTGGCGGCCTTGGAGAGATTGTGATGAATGTGATGTATGGCCTGGGTATTCCTACGGTGAGCACCCTCCGCAAACATATTGAAGAAGATGCAATGGTACCGTGGGTTTTGTTTATGAGTGGATTTTGCATTCTAACACATGAAGAGCATCACCAGAGGTTCACTCGTGCTTACCACTTCTTGTTGTGCTGCTATAATGTAGTATTTTTCTACGATGTGGAGTGGTATACTGACTTCAAGGACTTGGTATATCCTCCACCATTGGTTGTTGATGTTGTTGACGCCCCTACTATTTTTCATGATCCTGCTGACGAAGTTGTTCCAGATGTTGTTGATGATGCTTCCACTGCTATTGTTTAAGACTCAACACTTTTCATATGTTTTTTGTATATATGCCTAAACAAGGCTTTTACCATATATAAAAATTTCATAGAATATAGATATACTTTTATAAGTATGGCCTCGTAGCCATTTTGGAAATGTAATACCGAAGTATATAATACCATCGAATGAATATACAGCTTTTACTAAATATCTATCTCTTTTTCTTTTTGTTATTTTCCATTATGGGTTCCCTTTTCTCTACTTCATTGAGTACCTTTTCAATTTTGCACATGGGTTTATTTTCATTTTTCCACATATGGGTTCATTTTCTCTGCTTCATTGGTTGCTTGGAAAGACCAGCCGAACAAAAGAACACAAAGGAAAATTTACAATAATTACATATTTACATGAGTAGAAAAAATAATAAAGCTTAATTGAACAATTTGAGGTGGATTTCGTTTACTAGAATCCCCCATGCTTCTTTCTCCATATTTTCTAATTTGAATGTGTTGTGTTGCTTGCATTGAATTATTCTAAAAAGGCCTTCCCACAAACTATCAAATTTTCTGTGTTGGCCAGGCTTTGTGGCCCTCTCATTGAACTTTAGCACTAGGTCTCTGCATTTTAGACCTTGCTCTGAGTTTTTCTTGTCAAACCATCTCTTAACCACCTGTTGGTAGTTATTCATGGTCGTCAGGGCCTTTTCTCTTTTTTCCTGTACTTCCAACAACTCATCCAACCAGACCTCCATGGCTCTGTTTTCTTCAACCTCCAGAGATTTGAGCAACTATAGTGCAGGAATCTCCATGGAGATGGGAAATAGCACTTCCTTCCCGTACACTAATTCATACGAAAAAGTCTTGAGAATGTAGTTTGTTTAGGGGTTATGTGATTTTCCTAGACCGTTGCCTGAAGGTTCTTGTGCCACTCCTTTTGATGTTTTGACACGATTCTTTTAATGAGTTGGACTAATATTTTATTAGTCAACTCAACCAGGCCATTCCCCTACGAGTAGTAGTTCGATGACATTTTCAAGAATATGCCATGCATGAGTGCGAATTGACATACCTTAGAGCCTAGGAAATCCTTAGCGTTGTTGGAAATGATGATCTTTGGCGGGCTGAATCTCATTACTAATTCCTCGACAAAGTTCATAATCTTCATCTCCATTGCACTCTTCAGGGGCATGGCCTTGGTCCATCTAGTAAAGTAGTTCATAGCCATGAGGATCCATTTATGTCTTGTGCTAGAGGTGAGATTAATCATCCCAATAAAATCAAGGCCCCATTGAGCAAAAGGTTCCTCAGTCACTATCGGGTTGAGAGGCATTGCAAAGTTTTTCCTTCTTCTGGTGAAGAACTGGCATTCCTTGTAGGCCTTAACTAAAGAGTGTGAGTCATTGAATAGTGTAGGATAGAAATATCTAGCGCACATAATTTTGATAGTGGTGGTCTTCATAGAGAAATGTTTGCCCGCGAGACTGCTGTAGAAAGTGTCAAGATTTTTTCTCGCCTATTATGCGGTGACACACCGCAGTAGAATTTCATTGAAGTTCCTTTTGAAGAGGACCTCTTCAATAAGTGCATATCCATTATTCTGCAATCTATAAAATCCTCTCTTCTGAGAGGGAAGGCCTGGCAGATATTTTTTGGTATGCATGAATCTTACTCTATCTACTAGCCAGCAACCTTCGAACTCGGGTTCATTTGTTAGAACAAGTTTGGGTTGCTCTTCTTTAGCTACCATTTCTTCATCATGTGCCAAATACTCACACAGTCCTCTTCCTTGGATGGTCTTTATGGGCTTGACCTCAATATCATATTCGAGGATATTAGTGATCCAATTGGCCCTTTTTTAGTGATTTCTCCTTTTATGATGTACTCACACACACTAGAGTATGCAACATATACAATCACCTTGTTGCAAGATATGAGGTTTCAAAACTTCTTGAGTCCCTTAACAATGGTGAATGATTTCATTTTGATGAAGTTGTAGTTCATATCATAATCATTTAAGGTATAGGAGTGAAATTTTATCGGATGTTCTCCCTTTCCTTCGTCATCTTTTTGAGTTAGCACAGTAGTGATGTTGGATTTGCTACTGAATACATATATTATGAAGTCCTTTGGTAGGTCTAGATTCACCAGCATAGGATCTGAAGAAATAGCATCCTTAACCTTCTCAAAGGCTTCTCTAGCTTCCTTTGTCCATTTGAACAAATAATCCTTTTTTAGCATTAGGGTGATAGGTCTAATTATTCTTGCAAAATCATAAATGAATTTTCTCAAAAAATTTACCTTTCCCATGAACTCCCTTCTTATTGACTGGTAGGGGAAGCTCTCTGATTTCCTTCACCCACTCCAGATCAATTGAAATTCCATATTTGGACACTAAATGCCCCAATAGTTTGTCTTGCGATACTCTAAAAACACATTTTTTCGGGTTCAGGGATATCCCGAACTCTTGACATTTTTTAAAGAATAATTTTAGGTGATCAAAATGATCATTCTTATGCTTAGAAAATACTGTAAAATCATCTAGGTAGATCAAGATGATTTTATTGATCAATTCCCGAAAAGCAATATCCATTGCCCATTTTAAGGTATCTCCTACATTTGAGAGGCCGAAGGGAATTTTCGCATATGCAAACATTCCCCACTTAGTAGTGAACATTGTTTTGTGCTAGTCCTCCCCTTTTACTCAGATATGGTTGTAATCAGAGAAGCTATCCAATAGAGAAAACATCTTTGATCCTGCCATTATTTATAAGCTAGACTCCATGGAAGGCAAAGGATAATGGTCCTTCAGGGATGCTTTGTTCAAGTCTCAAAAATTGACACAAGCGGATTTCTTCATTCTTCTTATGGACTGGAACCAAGTTAGATACCCATGTATTGTGTTTGATCGAGAAGATGATCAATGACTGAATTAGCTTTGCCAGCTCTTGTTCCATCAAGGCTTCAATCTTTGGATTTAACGGCCTCTACTTCTAGTGGATAGGTTTTGCTCCTTTCGTCAGCTCTATAGTATGCTAGATGCTTTCGGGATCATATCACTTGAGGTCATCATACAACTAGGCTACTACTCCTTCATATTTCTCACAGAAATGGATGAGTCTTTCTTTATCATCATGTGGGACATCTTTTCTGACCTTGAGCTTCCTTTCGTCTCCAACATGAATATCTACATTGTCTCTTTTGTCCGCTACAAACTTCCTCTTGTCATTTCTTGCATCATCACAATCGAATGGGTTTTCGAGAGTGACTAATCCTTTTGGAAGCTTGTTGGACCTTAACTAAATAATTTTCCCTTTATATGCCCTGACAATTCTTGGATGGAGTTGCTCGGTGAACTCTCCCGACTGTTGGATGAATGAGGCGATGTGTTCATCACTTTTGAACACTTGGCTTTGATCATTATCTAGAATTATCGGTTAGATGATCACTCATACAAAGTGTATGTTATGAATTAAGTTGGAAACAGGATCAAATTGAGATTTGATTGTTGTCATGCAATCGACATCTGCATTTTGCTCTCTAAGTACTGTCTAGATATTGAAAGCTTCAAATCCCTCGATCAGGTCCCAAACTCAATGTCTATAGGATCTCATGTGGACATTCTTGGCTATGGAAATCCCTCAGACTTGATTGATGACTAGCTCAGAGTCGTCGAACACCATTATTTGCTTGATGCCCATCCACTCTGCAAGGCTTAGACCTTGCACTAGGCCTTCATATTCAACTTCATTGTTTGAACAAGCGAACTGGAAGTGGAAGGACTAGAGTGTATTTCCATTAGATGGGGATGTCAAACATATCTCGACTCCTGCTCCAACTTTGCATCTTGCTCCATCAAAGTGCATCGTCCATAGCTTTGAGGCTCGACAACTCTCAAATTCCTTTATGACCCTCGAGATCACTTGATCTTCATCGTAGATGACATAGGTCCCTAACCCAGTGGCATGATAGTTTCCAAAAGGATCGGTGTCTATATATTTGCTCAAGAGAACCTCTTCTTGATCGGTCCAGTCTAAGGTCACTTTTTCATCCTCTAGTAGCTCGGTACAATACATTTCCTCTTTGGTGAAAGAGGTATGAGTGGCTTCAAAGTTGATCATGGATTCATCTGCTACATGTTCTAAATGTAGAGGTTCAGATATTATTTTCATTTTATCTCCATGCTTGGTCCTAAGGATCAAGTGTGACCGGTCCAGAGAAAGATATCCACCTATCTTTGAAGTGAATTCCCAGGATAAGTAAAGACCGAACATGGGGGGAACGTCTATGATCACAGTATCTTGTAGTTCTTGACTGTGATACTTGGGCAAGAGAATAGAGTCAAGGGGAGGTTCTTAATGACGCCTATAGTTTCGACCTTGTTCCCATCAAGCTACATAACCCCCCTTTTTAAAGATTCATAGCCAAGTCCTAAGGTTTCAACTATTTGCTTGGGCATGACTGTTGTGCTAGCACCAGAGTCAATCATGGAATTATGCAATAATTTTTTACCCTCAATAAGAGTTAGAAAAAAGGGCTTTGGTTTCAGCTTATCTCTAACTTCGGTAGAGGCTTCTTTTGTGTTATTTGTAAGAACTTTCGCTATGGGTGATGAATTAACGGCTTTTCCCTTGAGTGATTATTCTACTTGCTCAATGATTGCATCTTCTCAGAGGGCCTTCTATAGCAATGAATTCTGCTCTAGAATAGTTAAGATATCTCAAAGGGACACATTAGTAGTGGATTTTTTCAATTTTTCCACCACATTGAATGGTGGCAGATTCAAAGGCTTCTGTTCCTTAGCCCTAGTTATAACAATTTCCTTTTGTGGTTGAAATTATTATGCAATTGCGGAGGTACTACGACTCTAGTCAAAGGCACTTTTTAGCTACGAGACGACTGGTTCGCCCGTAAATCTCCTCTTAGAGTGAGTGTTGTAATCGGACTTCACTTGAAGGGTTTTTGATGTGGATGCATCATTTGTAAACACCGCCTCTTCTTCTTTCATCCATGAGAAGAGTGCATCGTCAGGAGCTATTCCCATTTCTCGTTCTAGGGACATCCCTTGCATTTTTGCAGTGAGTATCATGTTTTCCATTTGTAGAGAGGCGTATACATAACCTCCAAGGTATGATGTTGTGCCTTGGCTACACTGTTGCGCCACCTTTTGTTGTAAGTTTCCATGCAGGTAGTTTCGAGGCATATGTGCATCACTGCAGCGGAAGCACTAGGGATTGATGTCATCAGCAAGATTGTTTTGTCCTGCCATCAACTCTCTGCTCAAACTTGGGTAAGCATTCTACTACAGAGTAGGAACTGGCACTATCTGATTATTTTTTTGCGCCTGTGGATTTTTGCACGAGCCTCCTTGGAACTGATTTTGTTGGTAGGAAGATCTTTCGCTTTGATAATTTTGGTAGGTTGACTTTGGAGGCGCGTATTGGTTCCACTTGATGATAGTTATTTTGTTTGAGATATTTCACAACAACTCCTTGATGTCACTCATCTAATATTTTGAAGAGCCAGATGTGGAAGCGATGTTCTATGGTGCGCTCAGATGTGTACATAGATTGGGCAAGAGTAGACGCACTAGTAGATGTTATTTCCTGAGCGGGAACTGATATTTTTGGAAATATAGGCATAGAGAGTTGAGGCGACAGCTTTCCAGCATCGATTAGGTTATTCTTTGCTTTAATAGCAATGTTGTATGCATCTGGTAGAGTGGTTCCTCCAAGGGACTGGATCATCATTGAGATTTTGACATTGATGGATTTCAAGTAGAACATGAATGCTAACTCGACTGGCAAGCAAATAGCAGCCTGGATCCAATGCCAAGTTGTGTGGAACTGGGTGTTGAAGTCAGTCATGGATTCATATGGGGCCCGCTTTATGGTTGCTAGCTGATGATATAGTGAAGATCAATCTCCATCATTCAAAAATCTTTCATAAAAAGGATCTTTGAGCTAATTTTAGGTACCGATAGTGTTAGTTTGTAGAGTTCGATACCAATTTAGCGTCTTACCTCTAAAAGAGGCTACAAGCAACCTTAGTGCTATATTTTGGTTGATAACACCATGCACCAAACACACATCTGCCACATCTTGCAAGTGTTCGGATGGTGTTTACGAGCCTTCCCCGGTGAATTTTGGCACAAATTTTAAAGCAGACGCCGAAATAGGGGCCCAAATGGTGGGTGCAACTGGTGCTATAAGGGGGATTCCAACATCCCATGCCACATAATTTTTGTTATCAATTGGCAACATGGCTGGTGGAGGGATCGAAACGTTCACTGGATGGGTTCTAGTTCATATTGTTACTAGTGGTGACATTAGAAGGCCAGGGTTATTCACTATTTGGGATCTAGTAACAGGTCGATGGATCATACACCCACTTTAGTTTTAGGTACATTTAAGTAGTCCCTCCGGGTGTGCCAGAAAAAGAAACTGTTGATGCCAAAATTTGACAAGCAGCAGCCTTATTGGAAACAGTTAATGGGGGGACCAATTGTGCTAAACTGAGTGACCTCCAGGTTTTTAAAGAAGTCGACTTCTTCTGTAATTGGGGTTTTGGAATGGGAAAAGGAAGCAAATATAAAAAATAAAGATCTAACTAAGGCGATGCACCAAGATGTAAGTGTAGGCACGGTAAATCTATCTTTTGGATGTGATTTAAGGGGCCGTTCAACAATCTTCATGTCCCAAAATAGTAGAAATCAAAGATGAAAACCTGAATAATTTATCTAATAACATAAAATAACTCTCATACATATTTACTGAAAAGAAGAGTCAAAGACATGGTCTCAATCAACAAACTTATATTGAAATCATAGAAGTTCTACAAATAAACTACTCAGTACAATAATGGCACAATATAATGTTTTGTCAAATAGCTAAGAAATAGAAAGGTCAAACAACAATGGCATAGTCTATGAGTCTTATACAATAATTTAAGAACAATACAAGAGGCTTGGTGTCTTTTCACAATTTTTTTGTATGTTCTAAATTCATTTTCAAAAAGAAGAAGTAGTATATATAGAAAATAATCCCACCGCTTGAAAACCAATAACTAAAAAGATTCCCTCATCATGAGCAATGATGTTCACATCAATGATTTCCCAAGGTCATTGCAACAAAAAATATTTTGAGCCATGGAATACAGTTGTCCTCGAGCTAGAGGCATCCTCTGCAAATGATGGCAGTGGTCCCAATGTATAAGCAACAAAACCTCATGCATACATGTGTCGGTTACCCACAAAGTCAATTATGACACGTGGTAATATGGTGGGGCTTGTTGCTCGTTCCTTCCTTCCCTTCGATGAAATCCCTGCGGAGAAGACACGTGGAGAAGTCTTTGTTGCTAGCGCTGACTATGGGGTCCACCCAAAAAGTGTACATGGAACGATGCTACGTGGCACACAGGTAGAGCTCGATTGAGAAGCGAAGGGAAGTAGGCCTTTAAATTCCTGCAATGCTAACACGTGGAAGCATGGCAAGGCTTAGAAGAGAAGCAAAGAAATAAATCCTTGTGAGGAGCATGCAATAGACACGTGGTGACAACAGGCAAAGCTCTTCAAAAAAGGGGGCCAGAGTATTTAAATGTATGGGGTGCGGGCCGGACTTAGCAAAATATAATCAACCTAAAGGGAGCTTGAGGGATTTTATATCCACAGATGCCAATGTGTAGAATGGATGTCTTTGGCTTGCATTTTTTTCTAACATAGACATGAGAAACAAGTCTTAGAATGTGCAGTTTGAACTCCATACTCCACCTAACTTGCAAACACAACAAGATGAGAAAAATGTTTGGGGTTGTTTGAAGATTTTCCTCAATAAAACCCCTACTTTAATGTTTCCACCTCCACAATGACCAAGATAGATAGATGAAAAATAAATAGATAGTGTGTGTCGTTATTCTAATTTTATCTAGAAGTAAAAACAATGATAAAAATGAAAGATGAGGGATGTGGTAATCACAACATGCTTAGGGGCAAAAGAAATGCTTGTAATGATAATAGAAACTATAAATATTTTACCTATAGGGGCTTGAGAAAGCCAAGAGACAAAGAAAGAGATAAAAATAATGGTGTGAGAGCAATGTAGAGAGTTATGTGTAAGCTTGAGATTGCAAGAGAGACAAGAGAGAGAGAGAGAGAGAGAATTTAAAATAAAATATTTCATTCAAAAATGAGAAGAGGAGGAAAGAGGAAGACATAGACGAACCATTTTGAATCATTTTAAGTTGTTTCCGCTAACTTAGAAAGGTGACAAGTGGAAAAATGCTCAAAATTATCCTTTGAACAAAAAATTATCATGGGACACTAGTGTTATGTGCAGACGTTCGTGCTAGGTGCTAATGTCCAAACAATTTGGCCTAAAAAAGATGAGTCAAGAAGAACATAAGGGAAATGCAAAAATTACATGAAGAAGTGACCCTCGAAAAGAAGGTCTAAGCACCTTGAGAGGGAAACAGAATGATGCAAAGACACAAATGAACCTACAAGAACACTAAGGGAATGGACACCAAAGTGAGTACAAAATATAAGTGGGATTGCAAGGGTATGCCATTTATGACACTACATTTTTCCCCCACTTTAGCAAGATTATGAACTTACATGAATATGCATGCTAAAGTAAAAGTGAAAGATACTCAAAATAAATATCACAAAACCAAAAGGATATTGTAGAGGATTATGAAAACTCTTCAAGCAAAGAACCATGCACCCAAATCGGTAACCTGCAAAATAAGTAAATTAGACAACAATAATTATGCACAAGACCACATAGTTAGAAAATATAAACCTACAAATCCATGGGGTTAGAACATCATAAACATAGATACACATATATAAAACATATATAACACATATATAAAGAAGAAAATTATATAATAAATAAAACAAAAACTAAACTTTTAATTCATCATGGTGAAAGAGACCTCAATGTGGGAGGTTGTCTCGATACTATAAGTCATCCCCAAAATACAACGGAAACACAACACATAAAAGAGTTCTTAAACAAAGAGGAGAATTTTATGATTTATTGCTTCAAGGATAGAATGCATCTGAAATATAAGAAAGCAATCAGTATAGAAGAGACAACATGACTGGGACACTAGCTTCCTCTATAGCTAGGGATCATGTAAATGATAATGTTAAAAATAGATTATGATCTAGAAAATTATATTATACGCTAGGTGATCATTGATATAAAAGATAAATTGGATAAAGCACACAATCTAGAAAGTTCCAGTATGCTATGTGGCTCATTGATTTAAAATATGAATTGGATAAAACACACAATCTAACAATTTGCATTATGCTAGGTGGCCCATTGATGACCAAGGTAGGACATATGAAGTCCCCCAATCTAGCAATTTGTGCTATGCTAGGTGGTTCATATGCTACCTCAAGGTGATAAAACAAATAATTTCCATAGAGGGAAAAGATAGATAAGGGGCATGTAAGAATGCACAATTGAGCAACATATATGCCCCCCTTAAAATATTAGCATGTTTAGTATGCTAATATTTCAAGGAAAATAAGAGGGGAAGAGAGAAGAGAGGGAATCCTCAAGAAGGATGTATACCTCCAAAATAAGTTATCCTTTCCCCCAAAATATAGGTGGGGATAACCATGATAAATAATATTATGTTGTTACTATAGACATCCAAATTTGGACACTTAATCTATCCAAATTTACCCATTTTTCATCTAAATATCCCTTTATCCTCAATAATTAAGTAATATCACTATTATTTAATTAATACCTCTAAAGTTCATCTAAACCCCTAAGGTATTTAGTTAATAATTAAATACCTTACCCCTTTCATCAAATGAATTAAATAAATATGACATTTATTTAATTTTTCACATGTCACATCCCTTCCTTAATTTTAATCATCCTTCTAATTCCATTATTAGAGATGTGCACATGCATAATCCTTTATTAGGATGTGTCACATCCTTCAACTTTTGCAAGTTGACCTCTAATCTCTCTTAGCCACCTAACCCTCCTCTAATCCTTCATTAACTAGCCTAATCAACCTCCCAAGGAATTTTTATTTCTTTTTATCCTTCCAAGGAATATTAAAATCATTTTTCTCTTCCCCATGTGATCTTTGACTTGTCACATCAACTCACATGTGAACTCTTCCCCTTTTCCCATGCATCTTCTAGAATTTTTGACTTGTTACATCAAGTCACATGTGACAAAGTACTTACCTTTTTAGGCACCTTGTCTTATCCAAGGTAATTTCTACCTCTCCCTTTGGAACCTTGTCTTATCCACAAGATTCCCCAATCATGTGAATTTTAAATTCACTTTTTATTCCTCCAAGGAATCTTCTTATCTCCCAATGTACTAGCAAGGTACATGTCCTTCATCCACATCATGTACCATTTTTCCACCTCATTCACACATCACCATTTCTAGGCCATCTCACATTCCACATGTCAAGATGTGAGGGCTAGTGAGTCTTCAACTCGCCATAGCCCTTCATCTTGACCTTGTTGGATGAATCTCAACAGTTGAATTCTCTAGAGAATTCAACTTCCTCTATAAATACCCCTTATTTTCTCTCATTTGGGGGGGTTGATCATTATGCTAACCAAACTCTTGCAAATTTTTTATTTGAGCTACACTTAGCTAAAACTTGCATTCCTTGCATTCCTTGCATTCTTTGCATCCATTTTCATCCACTTCTCATCCATTTATCATCCATCTTGCATCTCCTATCAACATCTTTTGCCATCTATCCAAGGAGCACACACAAAATCAACCATCAAGGGCCAACCAAAGGATCAATTTGAGACAAGGTATAATCAGCTTCTCTTGTTATCATACTTTGTTTTTGAATCCAACTAGGCTAATCTTGAGGTGTTATGTGATTTTATTGATTTTTGTACATTTCTTGTTACTATTTTTTTCTGGAACAATATTTTTCGCCAGGTCACATTTCTGGCACACTCGGTGGGACCTACAAATGAGTCTTATTCTTTCAGGTTTTCTTTTTTTCACTGTTTACAGGTGCAAGCTGTAGAGGGGTGAACCCGACCTAGCAGAGGGGCGTACCTGACCTCCAACGGCGAACCTGACCTCCATAGTGACCTAAAATTTGCAGTTTTCACCTCCAGGGGCGAACCTGACCCGACAGATAAGTGAACCTGACCTGTCTAGGGGCATACCTAACCTCCAGGGGTGAACCTGACCAAAAACAACATTTTCAAAAAGGTAAAAAGTGAAATTTAAGCACTATTTTTTACTATTTTGAGTGTTTCTAACCCCCAATGTGTGTTGTTTGTGTCTGTGCAAGCATTTAATCAACATTTGGAGGAAAATGAAAAAGAAATCACTAACAAGTTTCTTGCAAGATTATCTATTTTGAAACTTTAATCAGTTGTTGTTTATCATTTTTTAGTAATTTAAGTACATAGATTAATTAGGGGAAGTCAATTTACCTTGTGTGCCATGTTTTCGGTAAGCTATTGACGTATCCAATCCCCTTGCACCATTTGGCGATCCTAGGTGATGAGAAATTGTAGCTTACCAAGTCCTTTAAGTCACCATTTTTACTTTTCTCAGCGGGACTTGTTTGGGTATTTCATCACCCCAAGGGACAATCCCAACCACACGTACCGGCAGGGTATATAAAGGGGGGAGAGCGAAAGTTGTACCTCAATCCAACCGTGTCATAATGGGTGAAGCATTGGGATAACGTGAAGAGTTGGTCCGAGCTATTAGTATCTCGCTAAGGTTTTTGACTCACGCTTGTGACGGGTTGGTGTTCATGGTTTGGGCTTCATGTACCAAGTGTATATCGAGGACTCCCTAGCAACCATGTTCATCCTAGAATAGAAGACTCTGTTGGCCATACCCATTTCTACTAGACTTAGGGTCGTGCTATCTGAACTATCTTCTTTGTGCGAAACCAGTAATTTTTCATTCAATCGAGTCGACCTTATTCTTTGAATGTTGTGTGCTACATTTTGGGTCCTTTTCCTTAGTCTTTTGTCCAAAAAACACGTTCAAATTTGTCCATAGGCGTACCTGACCTCTAGGGGTGAACCTGACCTCTTGTACAGGCGTACCTAACCTCTGAACCAACCTCTTTTTAGCCTGTTTTAGTCAATTTTGATCAATCTCCAGTCCATAGGCGAACTTGACCTTCGCAAGCGTACCTTCCCTCACATGCGGGTGAACTTTTTGCCCCAAAGCAGGTGAACCTACCCTCCCATCGCGTACCCACTGCCTATCACGGAGAACACGCCCCAAGCGGTGGGCCTACCCGCAATGCAGTGAACCTATCCTGCTCTAGGTGACGCCCTGTATGGGCAAACCACCTACCCCAAATAGGTAGAACCTACCCTCTTGTCACGGTGATCGCCGCCCTCACTGCCGCGGGGCATGCACCTTTATCTTTGTGAACCTTCCCTCTATGGCGAACCTTCACTCGCCAGCGGTGGGCTACCCTCCCGGTGATTGATTTCACCCTCAGTTCGGTCGTTTTGAGCGCCCCATTTGCCGATCATCTGGACACATTTTTTTTAATTCATCATTCATTGGCCAGACCACGCGAAATTTTCTTAGAACATCATTAGAGAGTCCATATCATCATCGTCATCTATCCAAATCACCTAGACTTTGTTTTAGAGAGTTTTGATTTTATGTGTTGGAAACTTCCAAAGGAGCCATAACTTTTATTCGAGGTATTTGTTTAGGCTAAATTTTATGGAGTGGATTTCGTCCAGCAGAAAGACTGTGGATTCCCAATGATTGGGAGTCCCTGGGACCCCATTTCGCTACATTTTTGGGGCCTCAAACTTCCATCTTAACCCTCAAAATTGCAATTTAGTTTTTTTTCAGTTTTTGAAAAATCGCTTTTGTTAATAACTCGGAATGCATGTCTCAAATTTTGGATGTTAGTTGGCAATTCATCCTATCTTAGTTTTGGGTATTTTTTGGGAAAAAACTAGACTCTCAAAAATATTTTCTGTGAAGTTTCCTAAAATAGAAAAAAAATGATAATTTTTGAAAATTGCCAAATCTGGAAAAATCTGATTGTCAGCACCTTACGTCCTTTAAAACCTGAAACTTGGTGTAGAATCAATCCCATCACATCCTCCAATAATCCTAATCTAAGCTTCAATCCAATCTTAATCTGAGCTTTAATCTAATCCCAATCTGAGCTTTAGTCCATCTGCACCAAGATCTTTGGATATTGAAACAAATCTTAAGATCCCTCCCTCCATCTTCTTCAATTTTGTCCTATTCATCCTTTCATCCATTCTAAGAGTCATTCTCCCCATCCAGGCATTGTTCATCCTTTTTGATCAATTGTTTTACTCATTTTGACCTTTCATCCATCCATTATGAGCATTCGTTTCCCTCTTTTTTGATCATTATTTTAGTTCTAAATGTTCATCTATTTTGAACCTTCGTCATCATTTTGAACTCTCGTTCGCCATTTTGATCATTTGTTTTCGTTTGAGTAAACGTTCATCCATTTCAAATCTCCTATCATTTTGAACTCTCATTCAACAGTCCGATCAAGGTTTACTCATTCAGTAATATTTCATCTATTCCAAACCTTCATCTTATCATTCTGAGAATCATTCATCCGTTGTGAGCAGTCATTTACTAATTCCAAGTAGTCATTCATCTATTCTGATCAATTGTTTACTCATTTTGAGTATTCGTTCATCCATTTTTATCATCTGTTCCTCCAATCAAATCATCGTTTTCCCCATCCAAATCCCTTGAACTTTGTCTTGGGTTATTATCCAAATTGACCTAAATGTCTGATCTAATCGTCATCATCAACATTCGCTTAGGATTGTCATTCGTCCTAAGTTAATCATCATCATCGGCCCAATCAATCCATTTTCAATCTCAAAGTGGATTTGGTGCCGCAATCATCCTTTTATCCTTTAATCTGATCAATCAACATCCTAAGTCACCTAGGATAATCTTTGAATGGGGTTTAGAGTCCCTTTCGTCATCCTATCCAATCCATTATTTGATCTTATCAATCGTCTCATTGATTGATCTTATCCAATCTAATCCAATCACTTTCTACCCAATCAATCTACTTCCATCTCGAAGTAGATTTAGTGTCGTATTCATTCTTTGGTAATCAAATCCAATCATCAAAATCAATCCCATTGCATCATCCAATCATCCTAATCTAAGCTTTAATCCAATTCCGATCTGAACTTGACCTAAATCTTGATTTGAGCTTTAGTTTGTTTCTGTCCAAAATCTTCGATCCATCCTCTTTATCCTTTCATCATCATGAATCCTTATCCTCCATCAATAGTAGTCAAAGGAAACCCTAATTACATCGACAACGATAATGAAAGTCTTGTCAATCAAGAATAATATGACATAGATCCCCTTGACACTATCACTGCTAGTAAGCTTTCTCCACCCGCTTTCCAAAATCCAATCACCCCTTCAAGCTATCATGTTATGTCTTCATCCATGCCTAATCATGCTCCTTATGATACCTTTGACAAGGGATATTCATTACCTTCGCCGTCTGCATATTTGGCATATCCTTCATCTACATTATCCTCTTATCCAACACCTGCATCCTCTTATCCTAATCTACCATCCCAGTATCCCTATCACAATCCCCCATCCATTTCCCCTTATCCTAATCCTCCATACCAATCATACCAATCAACCTATCCTAACCCCACATCCACACCTTTTTATCTTAAACCTACACCCCCATCAACTTACCCTAATCTAACATCCACATCTTCTTATCCTAATCCATCATCCACATCTCCTTATCTCAATCCACCATCTCAATCTTCCCATCCTAATCCATCATCCACATCTCCTTATCTCAATCTGCCATCTCAATCTTCCCATCCTAATCCACCACCCCAATATCCTTACTACAAACCACCACCTGCATCCTCTTGTCCTAATTCACCATTCCAATACCCCTATATTAACCCTTCATCTAATCTTAATCCCCCATCTACTCCTAGTCCTATATCCAATCCCATTCCCCCATCTAATCCTAGTCCACCAATCCATAGTCCTAATCTCCCACCAATCCATAATCCTTCAACCACTCCCACCTCGCCATCTCAGCCTAGAGTATTCAAGTTTCTCACTCCAAAAGTTCTCCAAGGAATTATAACAAAGAAAACATCCCCCACTCCACACATTGCAGTCATGGAACAATGCCATCCCAACCCATCATCCACGGTCATTAGTAACACGACCTTTCTCCATCCAACACCTATCATTGATGATACCACCCCTAGCACCACTCAAATCGTTGACACCATTGAAATCATCACTAAATCCATCGAACCCCCATCTCCTACTCCAGAAGCCATCGAACCCATCGACAATAACCAAATCCAATCCAGTCCCCCTACTCCTAGATCCATCCAGTCCATCGAATACACCCACATCCAATCCACTCCCCCTACTCCTAGATCCATCCAATCCATCAAAGACACCCACATCCAATCCACTTCTCACACTACTAGTGTCACTAAAATCCATTCTTATGAATGTTTTGAATCCTCCATCCCTCCAACACTCTATCATCCTGCCATCCACACAAGAAGAGCCATGCCAAGAGCTTGATCCAAAGCATAACAACATACCTTCTTCTCCAGATCAAGATCCTACCATCCCATCTAGTCCACATCAAGATCACAGTCCCCCATCCATTCCATCCCATGATCTCCTTGATTCCACCACTCCATCTCATGAACCCCTTGACATTCAAGATTCCATCACTCCATCACATGAGCTCTTCTCACCTGTTGTCACAAATCCAGATCCCATCATATTGCTTAATCCATCTCTTGACTCCTTATCACTCACTCATCTTGATTCAAATGTTTCTATCCCATCATCTCCCTCTCATGATCCCCCATCATTTCCTAAACCTACTATCCCCTCACCACTTGTATATCCCCTTGGTACTCTCACATTCTTCCATGGTGGTCTCCTTGAAGAAGAAAAACACAGCGTATATACCACCCATCATCCTCTGCCTAATAATGGACTCACATCATGTTTTTAGAATAACAAAAATCCTATCATGGATCGAATGCTCAAGAACATGAACTATCAAGGAAAATGTTTAGGCCTTCATGAGCAAGGTATTTTAGAGCCCATCCAAGTCAAAGAACAAATCTGTATGAAAGGTCTTGGACCTATTTCCCAAGACTCGCAATCTAAAGATGTTGGTACAACCTCTAGACATCTTCAACGAGCCTCTTCCAAAAGAAATATAGGCTCTTCCCATCGCTCCACCAGACCATATGTTGCCATCCCTCCTCCTCTAGCGTATCACCTCAAAACAACCATCCATATTCCTCCCTCATTTGCTCCATCCATTTTGGGTCCTTATGTCCCTCCACCCACTAAGTCCATTTTGGGCCCTTATATCCCAAAATCACCCCCTCCATCTTGTTATATTCATCCTTCCACCCATCCATTACCTATCCATGTCACCCATCATAAACACCCCACTCGTATATCCCATAATCAAGATGAGCAAAGGCACATACCTAAACATCCTCCATCTACACATAATCCCCATACTCCTACCTCCATCGCTCCACGTCATCCATCTCCTCGCACCCATCCCATTTCTATCAAAATCACTTTGGATACTAAAGTAAAAAGGCATAAATCCAAACATTTGCATAAATATAAAGCTCCCCATGTCTCCTCTAAAAGACATGGTGATGAAAATAAAAATCAAATACACAATCAAAATCAAACCCATCGGCCACAAAGGCCCACCAAAGCAAAGATCAAAATCATGTGGATCCCAAAGAAAAAAGATGCCATGCCTTCAAATGAAAAATTTGTAACCACATCCAAAGTTACTAATCCAAAAGCTAATCATACACCTCCTCCATCTCCTAATTTTTTTTTGGGTCCTTATGACCCAAAATTCACTATCCCATCTCCTCCATTATCCCTACATTCTCCATCCATTAATCCTCTTATCATTTCGCATCCATCATTGTATGTGCCAATGTTGGTCTTGAACTCACCACCCCATCACACACCTACCCCGTCATTCTATCCATACCCTTTCCATCCTCCCATCCATTATCCCACATATCTCCCCCATCAAAACCCTCTAATTCATCCTCTTGCATAATCCATTTATCCTAATATGGTTGTACCAATATCTAACAGTCGCTTCAAACATGGGCTCTTAACACCTTGAATGGAACTTGATGCTTGAGTCCTTCATCCATCTCCTTATTGCATATCTTCTAAATCCACTTATCCACCTCCCTATCCTTGTCCATCTCCTTTTGCATGCTTTCCAAAAAGTCAAAAAAAAAATCCAAAAAATTCAAAAAAAAAATTAAAGAGAAATAATTCGTCCAATTGTGAAAACTTGGAAAACAAGCACCTTGGATAAGTACCATGATGAAAACCTGGCAAACAAGCATCATGCGTACATCCCCATCTGTCCTTTTTCACACTTGGGGTAGCTTCCTGATATGCATCCCCTCCAACTGCTATGCTTCCTACTATGCACACATCTTCCTGCTATACATCCCCTACATCCTTTTCCTCCATCCCAACTATCTTACACAGCCTACCATCATATCTCGTTTATATCTCGTCCCTCCATCCTTCTTGTGATCTTGATCAAAAACAGGGGTACCTATCTTTGCATGATTTGGACACCTCTTGGTATACATTCCCTTCATACATGCTCTATCGTATCCCTTAGTCACCCATCCTATCCTCCTCCAGTTATCTCCTTCATTTTCCCATCTTCCATCCCTCATGCCTCATTATATATGACATATCTAGAGTGAGGGAATCTTCTTACGTTGTGATATAGTCCTTGGAGATATCATTCATCCCTCAATCCACTAATCCTTTTTCACTTCCCCATCCTTATCTTCCAAACCCCTCCACACAATCCTTTTAACCTCCCTATCCTTATCCCCCTATCCATCCATCATAGCATCCCTTCTGTCTCCCCATCCTTCTCTTCCTATCCATTTATCTCTATCCTCATCCCATATCATAATCCCTTGTCATTGGAATCTAGCTATAGGCTACTCCCCACGCGATCCCATGTCATCTATCTTATCGTCATCACTTATGCTTCTTTTGCACATCTTTTCAATCTCCTATCCTTTATCATCATTCATCTATCCATCTTATCATCCTTCCAGTTCATTTTGATGATTTGGATAACTACCCCATCTCTGAGCTTTGTATCATCACCATCATCTTATCCAATCCAACAGGTCTATCATGTCTCATCGTATTAGTCCCATCTTTTTATCCCCTTATCCTGGTCATCTCATCATCTTTTATCCATCGTGTGTCTTTGGCCTTTTTTCAAACTACATTTCCCCCGCGCTTTCACGTAGGCAAGGTCGATCATTTGTTCTGCCCCCGGGACTCTTTTATCATCTATGATCGATCTTCATTGTCCACTTTGCTCCTTTTTTCCATCCTATCTTTATCATCCATCGAGGTCTCCATCATGGTCTGTTGCCAGCCTTTTATCGAACTACGAGGGCTTTGCGCTTTCACATAGGCAAGGCTAATCTTTGATCAGCCCTCGAACCCCGAGGTCTTCAGGGTGTGTCAGTCTCATTTTTGATCTCTCTTGTGTTGTGTCATCAAGCTATGCCCTTATCTAGCTGGTTCCTAACAAATGAGATCCATTTGTATCAAAAGATCCAGTCGGTTCAAAGTATCCTACGTCATATCAATCTTTTAGTTTCGTATCCATCATCGGTCTCAATAGGATGTATCCTTCCTAATAGACCTCATCAACCCCATCCATCCTCTTGACCCTATGGCAAAGGACATTTGAAATTGATTGCGATCTTTTCATGCTTTTGGATTTTGTTTATCATTCGAGCTCCCTATCATCACTTGTCAAGGCTGCCATGATCCATCATATTATGGTGCATTTTGACTGGTCAACATAGGGGCATATCTTGATCTTTTTCTCTTTGTTGTTATCTTCTTGATTGTCCCACATAGAACCCACCAAGATCCCTGAGATCTTGTGTTATGCTAGGGCATCCTTGTGTGCTTGTGGTTATCCCAATACCTGGCCCAACCAAGGTCATCGTGACTTTGGGGTGTTGGGATAGCCTTCTTGTCTGTTGTGTGTTTCATACATTAGACACTAATCTTCCTTGGTCCTTTATACCTTGGTGTATCGTGTCTTCTGCTATAGCAAAAATCAGTGCTCCTAAAGATGGAAAATTGTATTTGGATTGCATTTCATCTCCCATCCTCTCATCTATCAAAATCCATCCCATCCATTCATCCTTCATCACTCTCCCTTCCCAATCTCCTCTCGCTTATCGCCCTCTCTTATCCATTACTCTGCATCCTCTTCCTCGTCTCCCCTTTCATTGTTTCATCCATTTCAAGAGCGCACCCGTGTTCTCTTGAACCCGCATGTCCTCTCGAGGTGGCATCCTTCATCCCCAACTTTCATCTTCACCCCCATCATCTTTCTTTTCAGTCATTGCTTTGATAACTGGGGCATCTTTTTCTGATCTAACCATATTCTTCTGGGTTCTATGTTTTAATCTTCTTTGAAATGATGTTACTTCATAACACCATAACAAAGAGGGGAAAAATGTAGACATCTAAATTTAGACACTTAATTTATCCAAATTTACCCCCTTTTCATCTAAATATCCCTTTATCCTCAATAATTAAGTAATATCACTATTATTTAATTAATACCTCTAAAGTTCATCTAAACCCCTAAGATATTCAGTTAATAATTAAATACCTTACCCCTTTCATCAAATGAATTAAATAAATATGACATTTATTTAATTCCTCACATGTCACATCCCTTCCTTAATCTTAATCAACCTCCTAATTCCATCATTAGAGATGTGCACATGCCTAATCCTTGATTAGGATGTGTCACATCCTCCAACTTTTGCAAGTTGACCTCTAATCTCTCTTAGCCACCTAACCCTCCTCTAATCCTTCATTAACTAGCCTAATCAACCTCCTAAGAAATTTTTAATTCCTTTTATTCTTCCAAGGAATATTAAAATCATTTTTCTCTTCCCCACATGTGATCTTTGACTTGTCACATCAACTCACATGTGAACTCTTCCCATTTTCCCATGCATCTTCTAGAATTTTTGACTTGTTACATCAAGTCACATGACAAAGTACTTACCTTTTTAGGCACCTTGTCTTATCCAAGGTACTTTCTACCTCTCCCTTTGGAACCTTGTCTTATCCACAAGATTCCCCAATCATGTGAATTTTAAATTCACTTTTTATTCCTCCAAGGAATCTTCTTATCTCCCAATGTACTAGCAAGGTACATGTCCTTCATCCACATCATGTACCATTTTTCCACCTCATTCACACATCACCATTTTTAGGCCATCTCACATTCCACATGTCAAGATGTGAGGGATTGTGAGTCTTCAATTCACCATAGCCCTTCATCTTGACCTTGTTGGATGAATCTCAACCATTGAATTCTCTAGAAAATTCAGCTTCCTCTATAAATACCCCTTATTTTCTCTCATTTGGGGGGGTTGATCATTGTGCTAACCAAACTCTTTCAAATTTTTCATTTGAGCTAAACTTAGCTAAAACTTGCATTCCTTGCATCCATTTTCATCCACTTCTCATCCATTTCTCATCCATCTTGCATCTCCTATCAACATCTTTTGCCATCTATCCAAGGAGCACACACAAAATCAACCATCAAGGGCCAACCAAAGGATCGATTCGAGACAAGGTATAATCAACTTCTCTCGTTATCATACTTTTTTTTTAATCTAACTAGGCTAATCTTGAGGTGTTAGGTGATTTTATTGTTTTTTGTACATTTCTTGTTGCTACTCATTTCTGGAACAGTATTTTTGCCTGGTCACAGTTACCATGAAAAGAGAAAGTATGGTTGCACATAAGATCAAACCACCATGAATGGCATTGAGAAAATAAATAAATACATGATTTCCACATAGTGGGTAGCACCAGAATAGAAGAATAATAATGTTTATCATGTAGAATGCACTAGATAGAGGTGAACCTTGATGTCACTTGACATTTGAAGAATAAATAGGTGCATCAAAAAATAGAAGAGTAATGGCACTAGAGTGAATAATTTGTTTTATTTTAGCTTGTGAGGCTCGACATTCACTGGTGGAATTGCCATGATGATATGCATAAAAATGAAGTTTTGTTTGATTGTGTTTATGAAATTTCTTATGTGTAGGAGGAAGAGTGATTATGTGGGTTTTGAAAATCTTCAACAAGATATGATCTTGTTTAGATATAGAATAATTAGTAGGAAACAATCCTTTCTCTTGTGGAGAAAGGTTTGAATTTTCGAAAGGAGTCATAGAGACATACAAAAATGGAGCAAGGGATATAAAAATAGGAGAAGGTTGGTAACTTAAATCCACTATAGAAAAGTGATGTGTTGGTTCCACATGATCTTAACTCCTTGTTTCATGCATCCAAGATCATTTCCTTTGTATCCATTATTAGAAATAATTTTAAATCCACCCATAACATATCTCCAAATTAGAGGGAGAAGGAGAGTTAGTGTCACAAGCCTTAATAAAATGATAAGTATAAGTGCATGTTTGAGAATAAATACTAGCTAAAATTAGAGAATAAAAAGGATTGATTCTAGCAGGAGAATGCAAGTCATTTTTAATCGAGGGAATTTTAAAGTTGGATGGGTCAAACTTCAATAGGCCCATGGGGGTGAATTCTAAGGAGCCCCAATCATCACTAGGACATGCATTGGAAATGAGTGAAGAATGATTGTTAGAACCATCATTAGAAGTATAATTTGATGATGGAATTATGTTTTTAGGAGTTAATGAAGAAATAAAAGTCTTAAAAGTAGGAGGATTTGAAGTCCAACCAACTTTAGCCAATTTACAATAATAAAGGGTGTCAAGGTCAACCTTTATTGTAATAATTTACTATTATGAACATATTTAATAGATTGATGCAAGATAGATGGGACATTACCCATATTATGAATCCATGGTCTACCTACAATAAAATTATATGGTAAAAAACCTAGCATAACGTATACCAAGGTAGGTAAGGTAACAAGCCCTAGGACAGAGATGTAGCAACAAGAGAATTAGTATCACTATTAATTTTAGGTAATAGATCCATACTAAAAATATTGATTGTCAAGATCAATGGGAGTGTGTCTAATACCTTTCATTTACATCAACAATTATCAATAACGAATCATATTGATTTTGCACTTCAGAAGATAGAAGATCATGCTAATAGAATGTGATATTTGGTGTGTCAAAATGAATGTACATTCTATCAAATCACTTACATAATTTTGTTTACTAGAAGGTGTTGGTGATAGGAGTTGTAGGCCCCAAATCCCTAAGGTTTGATAATCTTCCAGGTGCTAGGGGTGTCAAACGTGGAAATTACCACATGCCTATTTTCAAGTTGGGTAGCTAAGGACCAATCATTCAGGTGGGTAAGACCTCCTTCACTTTTGTCTTTGTAAGACCAAGGGGGGTATTCCCTAAGATGCCAAACTGATGATTTCAAACATTAAATAATACCTTATAGGAAATTATACCCATTTCATAATTTATCTCAATACCAATGTCACAATATACATATGTGCTAGTTTATACAAGTAAGGTTGAGCATCTTACTAGCAGATAATCTACCATATAAGAAGTGTCTGAGAATGAGTTTATGATACACCCTTGTATTGTCGTATTCATTCATACATGGAAATAAAACACACAAAAAATAAAACTTTAAAGGTTTTTGAGTTGTTTGGTTTGGAGTGTGTTAAGTTTTATAGGAGAGAAAGACAATCACAGACTAGTGCCTTTATCCATTGGGCAACAAAGTCTCTAGATTTAACAAAGGATGCAATAACTAAAAATAAGGAAATGACTATGCCTTTTGAAATGCATAGGTAAGCTTGGATCTACACATTCATTTAGAAAGATAATAGATATTTGTACAATATTAAGAGAGCCTACTTAGTAATCCTCAAGCATACCCATGCATTTTGTTTAGTATATAGAAAAGATACCATGCAAAGGCTTTGCACAAATTTCACAAACTTCTGGTTGAAAAACTAATCAATTATACATCTAGAAATGCATACCATACATAAGGAGACACTATGCTAAGGTTGATTCTACCTTTAATCACACAATCTTCAAAGTTTGAAAATGTCATTACAAGTTTAGGACCAAACCCAGATCATCACAATATAAAATGGTTATACCCAGAACTAGAAGTTGAAACCTAGGGTTTTTTATGAATATCCTTCTTCTACTAGCTCTACAACTACTTATCTTTTGTTATCTATTTTCTTTCTCTAAAAAAACCCTTTTTTTGATAATAGGAAGACTTTTTCTCTTTTACTTCATAGGGAGGCATTGGGAAGAGGAACAAGAATATCAAAAACTATACAAGCCCCCATGCTTACTTGTACCACACTCACTTGTTTTCCCATGATGAATCCATGCCCCTACATTAATGATCACACAAATGAGGAACAAAACCCCAATAAAATTTGTAGCAAATTGTGGCCATGATTGAATCTTTGACTAAAAGGAGGCCTAAGAACCAAAAAGGAACATGGTTGTCACCTTATCCCACTTATAATTGTTGAGAAATGCATTTAAGATCATCCCTGTAGCCCCAATAATTAAATCTAGCAGTTGAGAGAGTTGTTGTAACATTAATGGAGAAAACACAAAATCTTTGTGAAATATCCAAAAGTCCAATCGGGTCCTAAAACCTCGACAGGAATCTAAGGAAAAAAGATGTGGAGGGAGAGAGTGAAAATAGAAATCGATTTTGGACTATTGGGCTAAAAATCCAAAAGTCTAAAAAAAGTTTAAAGTTCGAACAAGGAAGGAAATCAAGTCTAAGAAACCAAAATGGATCCAAATTTTTGGACCTTTGGTCCAAAATTCCAATCGAGTTTCAAAACCCTGATAGTAATCTATCAAAAGGAAAAGAAGGATCAGAAGCAAAAGTCTCGACCGGATATGGACCTTTTGAGCCTTTGGTCTAAAACTCCTATCGAGACCCAAAGTCTTGATGGGATCGAAAAGAACAAAGGGAAGACCAATCAAGATCAGGAATCCCGATCAGATACTGACCTCTTGAACCTTAGGTCCAAAAATCATATCGGGACCTGAAGTCTCGAAGGGATTAGAGAAGAAAATTGATTGGGATCAAGATTCCTGATTGGGCTTGGACATTTTGGACCTTAGGTTTGAAAGTCCTGTCAGGAACCGAAGTCCTAAGGGGATAAGAGAATAATTTCAATCAAGATTGGGAATCTCGATCGGACTTGGATCTTTTGGTCAAATTCCAATGTTCCACATGGCACATTCTTCACTTTCACGGGCTACATAAGGACCCACCATAAGCAGCTTGTATACTTGTGGAACATGTGCCATGTGGAAACATTTCATGCTTCCATGGGTTGAAGAAGGATGCACCATAAGGAGTTTGCAAACTCATAGAAAACATGCCATTTGAAAACATTTCATGCTTTTGTAGGCTAAAGAAGGAAAAATCATAAAGATCTTGTGGACTCACGAAAAATGTGCCATGTGACAACTTTTTCGTGCTTCCATAGTATGGAACTAGGAATTCTCGAGAAGGTTTGTGGGCTCATGGAAAGTGAGTCCAATAGTCTCGTTCCAATAGTCCTATCATGACCTGAAGTCCCAATGGGATGAGAGAAATAGGTGGGGTGGGATTTCATAAAGGTCTTGGAACTTTCGAACTTAGGTTAAAAATTCTGATCAACATTCAAAGTCTCGATCAGATAGAGGAAGAAAAGGGAAGAGCAGGGTCAGAAGTTGAGAGAAAACTTGGACCTTAGTCCAAGTGTCCGTTTAGGACCTGAATCCTCAACCGAACAAAAAGAGAAAGAGAAGAATGGGGATTAGGGAACAACATGGACATTTGGACTTAAACAAGGGGGAAAAGGCTATATTTTAGACATTCTTCAAAATGGGGTTTCAAGTATAGCTTGAGAAAGGGTAACATAACCATCAGAGGGACTTGAGCATGATACACCATTGATATTTCTTAGATTGGCCATAACTTATGGGAAACACAAGGGGATGATAAATATCACTATAAATTTAATAATTATATGTGCTAACATTGGCTCTAATTGGGGATGTGTGTCTCTTGTAGGCACAATGAGAATCCAGATCTCTAGGAAGAAAACCAAAATGGAGAACGACAATGACCATGAATGACTTACCCAACATCGTGAAAAACAAGGACCATGACTGCATACAAGAACACAACACAAAAGAACATATGATATAGAGGTTTAGAGAACCTCACATTTAAGAGAAATAGTGCTTGAGATTTTGACCATGAACTAGAAGATCCATAAAATTTCTATCAAGGATCCTAAGGTAGAATGTTCCTTGACCACATTCTTTAGTAATTTGATAGGGCCCAACCATAAGGCATCAAATTTTCCATGTTTTCCTTTGTCTTTTAGCCTAGAATTCCACATGAGGACAAGATCCCCAAACTGAAACTCCCTCTTAACAACCCTCTTATTAAAGAGGTAATTTACCTTTTGTTGCCTCAATAAATTTCTCTCATGGGCACCCCTCCTAGTCTCTTCCAATTTAGTCAACTCATGTATTATTTTGGAGACAACACTTTCTTCTCCTTCTTCAATCTATTGCAACAACTTATAGACTGGAAATTCAAGGCTAATTAAAAATTTGGTTTCAACGCCATATACTAATTCAAATGGACTCTTCCCAATAGCCTTCTTGTAGGTTACCTTATCTGCTTAGCTAGAAAAATTTAACTTATCATCCCAGCTTTTCTTATTTGCACCTAGAGTTTTTCTAATGATATTTATGATGCATTTGTTGGTTGATTCAACCTATCCATTTCCTTGTGGATGATAAAGTGATGAACATGTAAAAGAGATCCCATGCTATGAACACATTTCAATTAAATCCTTGGATATGAAACACATTGCATTGTCAGCAACAATTCTTGATGGCACCCCAAAATTGGTGATTATGTTATTTAATAAAGATTCAATCACAATCACTATCTTTGAGGTTGTATTTCTTGTAGGAATTGCTTTTGGACCCATTTTGTTAAGTATTCAATGGTCACAAATATCTACTTATATCTGTTGCTCATTTTTTTAATTTCCCCTATGAAGTCAATACCCCACTGCTAGAATGGAGCCTCTGCTGAAATGGTTGTAAGGGGAAGTGTACCTACAAATTTCAACTTTCCAGAAAACCTTTGACAAGTATCATATCCTTTTACAAACTTGGCAAAAAAATCTCATTAGGACTTAAAGTTTTGAAGGGATGAGAGAAGAAGGCTAATCCAGATCAAGAATCCCAACCAATCTTAGACATTTGGACCTATTAGAAACCAAAGTTCCTAAAGGATAAGAAAAGAATGTCAATCGGGATCGAGAATCCTGATCATAATTGAATCTTTTAGTCAAAATCCAACATGCGATGTGGCACATTTTGTGCTTCTTTGAGTTGAAGAAGGACTCACCATAAGGAGCTTATGGACTCATGAAAAACATGCCACATGGCAACATTCTGTGTTTCCATAGGCTAAAGAAGGATACACCATAAGGAGCTTGCAAACTCACAAAAACTGTGCCACATGGCAACATTTTATTCTTTTGCAGACTAAAGTACGCATCATAAGGATCTTATGGAATCACAAAAAATGTGACACGTGGAAAATTTCCATGCTTTTGCGATCTAGAACTAGGCATTCTTGAGAAGGTCTATGGGCTCGCAGAAATTGAGTCTGATAGTCTCATCTAGACTCGAAGTCCTTATGGGATGAGAAGAAAAGGCAGGGGAGGTATTCCATAAGGGTCTTGGACCTTTCAGAATTAGACCAATCAAAATCCAAAGTCTTGATCGGATAGAGGAAAAAAAGGGAAGAGTTGGGTTAGAAGTTGAGAGAGAACTTGGTTATTGGTCCAAGTGTCCTTTCTAAATCCCTGGTCAAATAAAAAGGAAAAGATACAAAAGGGGGATTGAGGAAGAACATGGACATTTGTACTTTGACCAAATGTCCATTTGAGATCCAAATCCTTGAAAGGACCTAAAGAAGGAAAGAAATAAGGGGGAAAAAGGTTATCTTTGGACATTCTAAAAAATGGTTTTTTGAATATAACCTGATAAACAGGTAATGCAACCACCAAAGGGACTTGAGAATGATACACCATTGATATTTCTCAAATTGGCCATAATTGATGGGAAACACAAGGGGATGATATAGAGCATTGTAGATTCAATAAAATTATAGGTGCTAACAAGTTTCAAAAAGTGAAGATTTAGGTAAAAATATTGATTTCAATGTCCTACTTTGGCCAAAAAGTAAGACTCATTATTGTGGGATTATCCACTTAGGACACAATCAATAAATTTCAAAAGATTAGATAAGATCTTATGAAAACTAACAACCTTCTTGAAATATTCTCTAGTGCCCAAGTAAACTTAACATGTAAATAGGACCCACTAGTGAACTAGTTAGGTAAAACATATACTTACACCAACAATGGAGGTGGAGTTAGCAGTGGTAGTTACAAAGCTATATTTAGTAGATTCCTCAACTTGAGCACTAGAATGAAGTAGTATCTTGTTGCATTATTAGTGGGGTCCATATGCATGCATAGAGGTGAATTTGGATGCCTATTTTGTGATGTGTTCCATTATGGAGGAGTTACAACTCAAAGATTTCATCTATTATTAGTACAAAGGTTGTTTTTCCTATTCATAGTTCAATGGGAATTACTTTTATTATTCCAAGAGTTTTCTCATGTGAATGTGACATATAATTTTTTCATGAGGTAGATTTTTAAGCCTAAAATAGGCCCATGGTATTTATCTCTTGTTTTTCAAACCTCTCATGGTTTCTTGTTTCTATATTCTCTATACATTGGAGCCTTGGAATAGAAATTTCATAATTTTATTTATATGTATATAGGTGTTGATATAATGCTATCAAATTGAAGAGAGAAATGGTGTTTCATATGTATATTATTTTTGAATATTAATACATTATTTGTGCTTTCTTTAATGGTATTTTTCCTTAAAATAATTTATCCACATGTACATCCAATGTTTTTTGTTTCCTTATTATAGTTTGTTGATTTTATTTTTATCAATTTTAAAAACTATGGGTAATCCAATGTTGCATAACTAAAAATCATATTTGTGTCACTTTAAAAAAATATTACAAACTTTATTAACCTTGATTAACAAGGTTGAGTTGGTCAGTATAACATTAGTTGTTTCTTTCGATCACCAATGGAAATAATGATGTTACTTGATCATATTTGATAAAATAATCTATAGTAGCCATCCAAATATGCCCTAGGATCAAGAAGTTCCCCCAAACTTTACTTTGGGCTGCAATATCATAAATTAATGGGGTGTTCCCAAGAATCAATACAAATAGTGAAATCTTTAATAGTACCCTCAAGTTTAACTAGGGAATAGTCAACCATTTGAAGGATTGTGGGTATAGGACTTAATCCCTATAAACATAATTTATCTTTAGTCTCACTAGTCATTACATTGAAGGCTTAACACCTAAATAAATAAGTGTATTTAGGAGTAAAAAAATTATAAATATATGTACCTATATTTTTAGACTCCCAAGATCTAAATATTTGAGAACTGAGATACTTTCCAACATAAGATTATCAAATTGAATAATGACTTGAATAATTTTTGGGTCTTATTTCTTCTTATTCTTCTTTGTACATAATTCCATAACTATTTTTGTGTCAATAATAATATCTCTAATCACCTACAAAACATGAATTTTAACAAACATGTATTAATTGATTAATAAAGATAGAACTCTAGTTTAGGATCTTATTTTTCAATACGAAACTATTTTAGATGTAGGAGTGGTGATAGTTGTGCTAGTGTCTTAGAGGGACTAGGTTGAGGATCTTCAAAATGTTCAATATTTTCCTCAAATTTAGTGACTATGGCAACACTAGATCCTTGAAGTTTTTTCCTATACCTAGGTTACAACTCACTACAATCAAGCATATATTCACATGATATGTTGTAAATCCTATAATACCATTATTATAGACTATCTAATCCACCTTATTTTTTGAATTTGATGAAGGTTTTTTGGGCATTGTAGCATCCATTGTGGATAAGATGAAGTGGATGGTTGATTATTTGATGTAGATGACATAAGTGTCTTGTTATGGTTATTAATATAAAGCAATAAAATATTGTTTACTTGATAGGATGGATAAGATGGATATTGCTAATAAGGAGGTGGTATTTATTGCATGACTATTGTTATGGCTGAAATCAGAGCTGGTGTTTTGGATATTCATTTGGCCACTATTGATAATGTGGGGGTTGTCAACCTCCATACCATCTAGGTGGAGAATAATATTGAAAAGAAGTTTATCTTCCACCAAATCCAACACAATTATAAGATGTATTAAAATCACTAGACATGTAGGGGAATCACTCATGGTTGCCAATGTATCCTTTGATCTATGTAGTGTACAACTTCTCAGTGTAATTAGTTTTTTCTATATTTCTAGGAAACAATCATAAGGTAGTATTTTGAAATCTTCTAAGGATACAATTTTATATTATTAAATGGACACTTTTCACTAGGATTTCTCTTATGACAAGAGGGACAAAATATAGCAATAATATTTTCAAATACTTCACGTTTCTTGCATGCATACAAATTGTTTATTGATTTATCCATATGACTCAAAAGATTAGTTTTTTAAATCATAAATAAAAATATCTAAATCACACTTAATAACACCCATAATACCACACCACAAATCTTGACTTCTAGAATATATTCTTGTAAATAAATTAGATCTTGAATAATTTTTGTAGATTTCATGTAAACTTTATCAAATAGTAGTTTAGAAACATCGCATCATGAATGATATTTTAAAGCATCAATGCATTCAATATTAAATCCTTTTAGGAAGATCATTGTAATGGCTTTGGATTCCATTCTATTTTTTCATGATCTTTGAATATTGCATAATAATCTCTTAAAACAATGTTCAAGTGTCTCTTCTTCATATTGTATCATCTAGAAAAATTATGTCTCAAACTTCTTTTGTTTTATATTAATCCTAATAATTATTTTTATGATCGTTACTAGACACATGGAAATATTATGGTAGGCACATCACACTCAAACATAATATTCAAGATCTTATTGAAAAAATAGGATACAAGTAGAGGATATTTATGATCATAAAAACACACAATTAGCTCCTTAACCTGAAAAACTTAATCAAATGAAAATCGATGATGAGTATTCTTTCAATGCTATTGATAATTTGTGTGTATTTGTATTCTTAAAAAAATTACACCTAATTCATCTTACATAAATTTTACAAATGAATTTATCAAACATGATTATAATTAAGGAAATATATAGAAGAAAATACCCACTAAAAAATATCAAGAACAAGGACTTTGGACAAGGTAAACCCACAAAAGTGGTTTACAATTCGAATGAGGAAGGAAAACTTGCAAAAAATGACCCCATGCCTAAATTTTTTGTTCTTGTGGTTCGAACGAACTCATTGGTTCAAACGAACCAAAAGAGAGTTCACTTGAACCTAGGTTCGAGAAAACCCATTTAATATATCCCTCCAAAACAACAAATGTAAACCCCTTTTTGAAAGGGGTTCGCTCGAACCCCCCAGCTTCAAGCGAACCCCCCTTTTCCCTGAATCCTGCTCTCTGTCACAAACAAAAAATCTGAATTTTTGTACTTCAGAGCTCAAGTTGAAGATGAAAATGGCAGAGACTTCACAAACCCAACTAGAATCAGGTAGTCCTCATAACGAGCTATCCAACGACTATAATTTTAATATGTTGTGGTTTTATTATGTATTTGTATTTTTAGTTTTATTAAACATAGGTTTTTCACCGAAAATCAAGCTCTTTGTTTTGCACATGGAAAAATATCAAATTATCAAAATAAAATTTTGAAAAATATGAGTGCATCAGATATTGAAGTTTTTGATCCAATAAAAAAAATTGAATTTCGATACATACAAAAAAAGTTACGCATTATACAGTCCACCTATGTCTGAATTGTAAATGGTTTGACTTTGAAACTTGATTAAAGAAAAAATATTCAATAAAAAACTATCTAACCAAGTGGAAGCACTAGATATCAGAGTTACAAATCTAAATTCAAAACAATTATAATTTTATCCTTCATGGAAAAAAATTTATGTGTTATACAATGAGCGTCACTCCTTAAAAATGTTGTTTTCTAAAAAAAACTAGTTTTCGAAGGAGATGGAAAAAGAAGTGCAATCTGATTCCAAAAATTTTGAAAAAAATATATTTAGAATCTAGAGACAAAATTTCACGAAACTCTAGTTTTCATCATCTTCAAATTCCTCACGATTTAGCCTCTATAGGTGCCCAAAAGTGAAGATTTAGTTAGAAAAAAATATTTCAGTGTCCAATTTGGCCAAAAATTGTAAACCAGTATTGTGGGATCACTCGACATGTAAGTCATTTTACAATATTTAGGCTCGTTGATCTAAAGAATACATAAAAATTGACACATTATATGCTACTATCATTCATAGAGAGATGCACAATGATCATACACCATTACCGTGGATTTTGTGCCATAACAACATAAAAGATGGTATATTGCAAGCATTGAATTGAAAGTTATATATTTTGCTCCTATAGAGTTGGACTCATTTCAACCCAATTTAATTGATATTATCGGTTAATCTCTTTCTATATTTATTATTTAATTTTCTTAAATATCATATTATTAAATACATTATGTTCATGCTCTTTTTGTTCCTTTTACTTGATATTTCCACTTAGGGATGAGGTATTATTTCCTAGTGCAAGTTATTTTTCCAATGTGAATTGGGAACAAAAAGTAGGGGTATCTTTTTATCCAAATATTTTATTCACATTGATGACACACATTATAGGTATACAAATGGTACATAGTTTATACTCCATTTCATATTGTGCTATTTTTTCATATTTTATTTTCTTTCAAGTTTCTTTATTTGTGTGCACTTATTCGTAGCACACACAACTTGGACTATTTCTATTCTTAGTTTTTGCATAATCTTCAAAGGTTAGGAGCACATGTTTGTTCCATTCATTTGGTTTCTATAAATTTTATATCTTTTTATCTATAATTATTTTCTTGATTTCTACTTAGGTCTATACGTTCATTTAAATTTGTATGGTCACAAAAGTGGGGGAAGATTTAGAGAATAAAAGTGCATATCTTATACTTGTCCCCTTTGTTTGATTTTATTTTGTGTGGATATTGCTAATATATGAATCTGTACTTAATTAATCAGTTTTGATGCACTTATTGACCCAAAACCTAACTCTATCTCTCAAGTATGTCATATCACTGAATTCCTAACTTGTTCCTAATCAATTTCCTATAGCATTTCCCATCATCGAATAGATCATAGCTATAGCTCTTTCTTCTAGACTAGACCATCAACATGGTCTCATACTCTATTTTTAAATTTAAATTTATCCTTTTGCTATACCATCTCTTCTAGAATATGACCACTGGCCAACATGCTAAAGGTTTCAAACTATGTTTTGAGCTTATATATACTTGGACACCACCTTAGTTCATTCTAATCATTGAATACACTCAATCCATCTAATCAACATTAGAACAACACAAAAGAAAATCCAATATTTCCATTACAAGTTTAACCATTATAGCATCTAGCATATATATTGTTTCTTTGTTTAATTTTGATTGGATCAATCTAGAGGCTTAAATGTTGGCAAGGAAGACAATCTCTCTTCCCTTCTATTATAGTAGGTCTCAATGATGATTCTTAGTTCCATCTAGTTTTCCTTATATCATTTAGAAAAACATTATTTGTAAATATGAAAGATCAAATTTCAACTAAGAATCGCACCACCTAGACTAGATATCATTATGATGCAAGTTTTACAATGTTTTTCAAAAATAAACCTAATATATTAGATTAAAAAATAGAATAGATTGAGAACCTCCACCAATAATATAACCTTTGTCAACACTTTTCTAACATGCAGGCAATGAAATCTTGAATAACAATCCCAATATATAGAATGCAGGGTTTATAGCTTTGCATAAGGGAAATATGCATTCTTGGTAGAATATATATGGGTAGGGTGAAAACTTTGAAAAGGAAAAGAAGAAAACTATGAAGCTCGCAAAACTCTCCAAATCAACGGCTGAAATTACTTCCATATGTCAAAAGTATGATTACTAACATCGATGAAAGAATTTTATGACGATTGCCATTGATGAAAGACTATTATGACAGCTGCCATCGATGAAAGAGTATTTTAGAGGCCAATTAGTTTGCTGTGATTAGGTAGTTAGAGCTAAAACAAATTTCCAAGTATAATTAATAAAAAAAATAGTAACAGAAAGTAAATAAAGGTTGTACATATAAAGAAAGACTAATTTTCTTTATAAAGTTTGAAGATAGATTTGACTTGATCCTTTTCTCTGGAAAATAGTCCTTTCCATTATCAACCAACGATGTGTTTAAGGCTAATTATAGATCAAAATTTACAAGCTTAAAGAATAGGCAAACCCATCCTAATATTTTCATCTTTACAAGTTTATTGTTTGATTGAGCGATAGTTTTAACTACACTTCTTTGCGTCTTTGTTTTTAATGCTAATTTTGTTGTAAAGAAGATGGAAAAGAAATTTAACACCAATAGCTTGGTGGTCATCTCTATCCTAATTACCTTCTTAAGTGCAATTAAAGTAGCAATATCTGA
>VDFB02047397.1:101698821-101837508 GCA_007258455.2 Sequoia sempervirens | reverse complement strand
AGTCCATATTCAAGACTAATGGACAGTTTCTTTGAAGGAAAGAGTAGACAAGCTTGAAGCTTTACTCAGCAATGTAACTTTCTTCACTTTGATCTGATATATTTTATAGCTTGGTAGGGTTGAGAAGCAAAGCATGATAGCTAATATCAAGGAGTTTTAAGGCAGTCCTTCATTCATGGTTAAAAGTACAACATACGAGTATAATCAAAGGATGTATGTTTAGAGAGTCACAGATTGCAAGGTGCCGGGCATGTTTAAAGGCCATTTCTCATGACAACAAATCCTTCACAGGGGGCAAGAGATAGTCAACCACACAGTGAAAAAGAGCAAGAGTCTTCTATCAAATTAAAATGCATAATGCTGCTATACAGTCAATCGTGTGTCACTGAAGCTTAATGCAAAGTAAGGAATGGTTTTAGATCGATGACTATGAAAAGAGGACCCAAAGGTCAACATAAAACAAAACAAGGCATCCAATCTTCCAAGGAGGGTAGCCATGGCTAAATACAGAAGCCCCAATTGTTAAAAAATAAATAAAAAATTAGTGGTTGTCATCTTTATAATCACGATCAGTTTTGTTCACTATGTGAATACAGAATAAATGAGGTTATTTGAGCTTACACAGGTTTTCAAAAATACCCAGAGCTTAAATCAAAGGTTTTATCATCAATAAAAGAGATAGCCGCAGCCAAAGGTTGGCAAAGAGTTCTCAAAATGATAAGTCACCTGCTATAGAATAAGTTCCAAGGCTCAAATAGAGCACATTCAACAATAAAATACATGAAGCAAACTTATATCTATCGCTTGCTATGGAGGGAATACATTGAAAGCTTATGATATTTAATGAAGCTTCAAGAAATACACTCATGGTGGCCAGAGGCAGTGAGAGTCAAATGCAAATCTATGGCGGCCAGAAACAAGGAAATATGAAGCAAAATGTAAGACAAAGAGGCTGCAGCCTATACAAGGTTAGAAATTCATGGAGAAGACCCAGCACAGCACAGGAAGAGTTAAAGTCTTGTTTACTTTTTAATGGTGTTCAACAATGAAAACTATCATGAATAGAATATAGAGTATAAAGGAAAATTTTCAAATACAACAATGGAAGTGCCACAGCCTGGATTTCATTTTTTGCAAATACAACAAGCTCAATACGGATTCAATATTCCCAAGTATTTGCAGATTAAAAGCAAAAGATTTGAGTTCCTCTCAGTGCAAGGAGAACTTACTGTGTTTTAAGCCTTGTTTGCATAATAGAATTTCAGTTGAAGCCCTATCTTCATGCATGGCGATGCAGCTCCAGTAGTGAAATCAAGAGTTAAAGAGATAGAAATTATTTAGGGTCTAGCCTGGATTTTAGAAGTGCCCTAACCCGAATGAAGACATTCTTTTGATTTATTTTCTTAAGAGATGTTTTGAAAATCAAATATGCCACGAGGTCAATGATTTTAAAATAAAAAACCTAATAATGTGTTATGTGGTGGCCGACTAAAACATATGCCAATTCTATAATATGCATGAAGTGTGAGTTGTAAAGCCAAGTTTCTAATTTGGCATTAACTTTAATATTTTAAGTTTACATTTTTCCATGTGAAGTTAATTGATTAAATGATGAAAATATAAATCATTTAATTAATTTAACTATTTTAAAATGTAAACATTAACATTAAGTTATTTCCCTGATCATGCATAATTGATTTGGACATAAAGATGGAGTTCCAATGTGCATGGGCGAATTGACAAAAACAAGATGATTTTCACATGCTTTAGCCCACTTTTTCAGGAATTTTCGGTTCAATTTGAGTGCTTTATGGATCAGTTACTAGTTGACAGCCAGTTTGAGCCTGAGTACACTCATTTTGCATGAGTTTGAGCCTTCTTTTCAGGGATTTTTATTTCTGCTCAGATTTTTCCTTGGAATTATCATCTACACACTGAATTTCACTTCTAGTTTCATCTTCATGCCTTTGAGAGGCTTATTGTATATATTGAAAAAGTTTATCTTTTTCATTCCAGTTCTTGTTATTCAACTTTTGCATTCTACAAAGTGAATTATTTTGTAACTCAGTATTATTTTCAAATTAATACAGTAGCAAGTTTATAGGTCAATTAGTGTGTTTTTGTAGAAAGACTCCTTTAATTACCATCTTTTTTAGAATTCGCCTTCAAGTTTTCAAGCATCATTGTCATGTAGGATTGATCGAAGTGATTATTGTGTTTGCAGTTTATGAAACCTTTAAATATTTTTGTCTCCTTAATGGATTTTTGTATGCATCCGAGTTTAAATTCACTAGTTAAACATTGTGCTAATCAATAATCAAGCAATCTAGTTGTGGGAATCATATTTTCCTTCTATGATTGTTTCTTTAAAAGCCTCTGTTTAAAACATTCAAGTGTTTAAGCTTTTAGATCTAGTTGTGCGAATGAAAATAGTGAGTAATCATTCTGTGAGTTAAGTCTGCATATTGAATTCTTCGGTGCATCACCATAGTTAAGTTTCATAGTTCAGAATTTAGATTTAGTCTTTCTCCCTTTTCCAGCAAATCACTTAGTTATTAACCAGAAAATTAGATAGGAACAAGCATAGAATCTGGAGGTCTAATTCCTTATAGGATACCCACAGCCTGGAATTAGTTCCAATGTTTCAATAGATTGTTGAATTTCAATATTCAAGCATCTGGGTGCAATCTATTTGACAACAAATACAAACTAGGTAGTAAGTTTTATAGAACTAAGGAGAGGGTGTAGGTGGAAAACAACCAATAGGAAGTGGCCACCAATGTTAAATAAAGTGATAAAATTAGTAAATGCTCCACCCTTTTAGGATGGGGACACCTCATCACCTTATTTCCTAGTTATTAAATAATAAACTCAATTTATTAGCCTAAGCAAGCTTAACAAAAATGTAGGAAAAACCTATGACTAAGGGAAAATAAATTAACCCACTAGAAAAATAAAAACCTACACCAACAAGGGGCTCACAAAATCACCAAGGTGGGTAAGACTATAATAGACAAAATCAAGGTATAAAACAATATTTTCAAGGTCCAAAACTAAAATTTCCCAAAATAGATATCTATAGTTTGATGGTACAAATTTAACTTCTTGGATAAGTCTAATGGAACAATACTTTAAACTTCATAATATATGTGATAATGTAATGGTTGACATAGCTTCACTATTTAGAATTTGAACCTTATCAAATGGTATCAATGGATGATGAATGAAAAAAAAGTTACTTAGTTGGAAATAATTTACTAATGAATTAGTAGTCCACTATGAGAAACCATAGAAAGGAAGATAATTTACCCAACTAACAAATTTAAAACAGATAGGTTCTATAGCTAAATATAATTTTGAGCATATGAGATTAGCAATGTGAACCCAAGATGTGACACCTTATCAAAGGCTACAAATCTACATCAATGGACTAAATGACCAAATTCAACTTGATGATTGTCTATTAGAGCGTTGTATAGTTAGAAAAGCTATGCAAAAATTATTACATATTGAGCAATGAAATAATACCCACTAAAAGATCCACACAAGGCCAAACCACAAAATGGAAAAATGGAAATATTGCTAATCCTATCAACAAAAATGAGGGCAACTTCCTTAACCCAAGCTAATTAACTAATATCTCTCCTTAACAAGAGGCGAGAAAAGAGAAAAAGGATTATGTTGTCATTGTGATAGAAAATGATCCAGGGGTCATAAATGTGGTAATAGTGAGAAGAGACTAATGATTATTGAAAATGAGGTTAAAAAGGAAGACATCACTATTGAAGAACCAAATATGGAACTGACACATACAAATTTAGAGGAAGAAGAAAATGCAACTATCTCCTTACATGCATTGAATGGAACAAGCATACCACAAACACTTAAATTGTTTGGTTACATAAAAAAAGAAGTGTGATAGTGTTGGTTGATATAGATAGTATACAACTTTATTAATAGAAGATTAGGTAATGAACTCAATTATTTTGTGTATCCAGTCTCTAACTTCCAAGTCATGATATCTAATGAAAGAAAAATTTCTTGTGGTCGAAAATTCCATATTATAAAACTTTCAATTTAAGATTATCATCTAGACTAAAAAAGGTTTTATTCCAATTGAAGAAGTGGGTGGAGTTTTAGGAGTAAAATGGCTTAAAATTTTGGGAATAGTGTCCTTCAATTTTCAAGAATTATCCATGGCTTTTGGTATACATGGGAAAAAAGTATAAACTTTTGGGGATACAAACACCACCAAGTGAAATTATTAGCTCTCAAAGATTGGACAAAATTTCTCAAGAAAGGGTTTTATAGCATAAGGGCACAACTACATTTTGTAGAAGCACAAGATATAAAAACTCCAAATTAATCAATAATTCAAGAGATAATTCAACACCATCAAGAGGAGTTTCAAGAACCCACTGATCTACCCCTAATTAGAGACCATGATAATACCATTGGATCAATACTAGGAAGCATTATTAATCCCTAAAAAAATCTATATTTATTCCCAATGATTATTCTTAACAAGAAGGATGAGCCACAAAAAATGTGCCCCATTAAACAAGGATCTCAATAAGATCACTCATAAATGAAATATTATAATCCAGTTAAAATTGCCTAAGATCAATAATGCAAGTTTATTTTATAACCTAAGGTAATCATTGAGAAATTTGGTTAATGTCAAGTGCTCTACCACTAAAATAAAATAAAAATAAAAATCATAGAAAAATGGGTACATAATTTATAAAATAGGGTCATCTTCAAATTCCTACTCAAGTGGAAGAGATTTCTAATTGAAGATACAACATGAAAGGATGAACAATTAATACAAAATATTTCAAATTTCTAAGTGTTGAAGGCAACACTTTTTTTAAGGGGATGGGAATTTTTTCAACCCTGATATCATATATTCCTAAGTATATATTATATATTCCTAAGTATAATAAGAGTAAGCACTTGTGGCATGCTTAACCTTAACATCAGTTTTAGTTAGTACCTTAAATCCTCTTAATTAGGATGAAGGGGTGTGTCCCTCTATAGATATTCCTATAGATGAAGATAACTCTCTCCCACATCATCATATCATCAAATATTGAGTTTATATATTATTATCTTCTTATTGGAGGTGAACCCCTCGAAGTGGTTTTATATTTTTCATATTTTTACATTTATTTCCAAGAAATATCATAGCATATTGTGTGCTCAAAGTGAACTTAAACCTATTGGAATATATTTTTTTCAAATTCAATCATTGAGCCAACTCCTTTGTAGGATGTGAAATAAGTATAACATGATGAATGGGATACCAACTACCTTGAATAAATAGATAAAATGAAGAGGTTTATGGAGATCTACATAATAAACCTTCACTAGGATTCGACTCACTCAATAGAGAATAGACAACTCACTGCCATAAATATTTTCAAATAAAAATTATGATTGTATTGGTATGAAGCTAACAAGTGTTAATGGAGTTGTAAGAAAAATTTACTAATCCCTTATAGGGTTCAAATAAATATCTTTTCCAATTTTAATATCAGGTTTACACTTTAAATAAAACCAAAGTATTTCTATTAGAGGCCTTGGCCACTTCTATAAGACTATATATAAGGGACCGAGTTTCCACAAGTGAAGAAATATAAATATAGGAACCTTCTCATACCTTTGAGCACTTCCTTATTTGCATATGTACTTTAGTATATTTCCTAAACCATATCCATTTATGTCATTCAAATTTTGTGGCTTCAATTATATATTATACTCTAGACCAAACAATTTTAAACAAGGTCTTGGTAAAGGCAACATATTTTCTAGACTTATTATCTTTATCTTCATAGAAATTGGTTAGTGTTGAGTGCATTTCCTTTTTGATATCTTTTTTTTTTCCTAACAGAGGTTGATGACACTTCAAGATCTAATGGGGGTGGCCACTTCAAATGTCTATAATTAAATGCATCCATCCAACCTTCAATTGAACTTGAATTAGTTTTGTCAATATTTTGATCACTAATCCCTCTCATGAAAGTGGTACTTGCATTTCTAGGAAGTCCTGAAAGGAGTAGGAGGCATTTCGTGTGCTCCAACCTCCTTGATGAAAAGGTAAAAGATGACCAAGGAAACTACTTCCCCATCTAATTATAGGATTACATCTCCTATTTTTGAGAACTTCATCTCAATTAAAGTTATCTCAAGCTTGTTACTCATTGTCAAATCAAGCTTGTATTTTGAATATTCAAAGCGAAGACACAAGTCAACTACAAAACTTGTCTAGTTTAAAAAATAAGAGCAAATACCTTATACTTATATATTTATAACCTCCCTTATAAGACACTTTGTTGGCTACCATATCGTGGCCCATTTTCTAATGTGTCATTGAGGTAGCATGATTTAAACTTGCATTGGTTCATGGACTCTATTTGGTTGGGAATCGTAAAGGTAACTCCCATTGTAGTTCAATATCTTTCCTAAACCATATCCATCTATGTCATTCAAATTTTGTGGCTTCAATTGTAAAATATACTCTAGACCAAAAGAATTTCAAATATGCTCTTGGTAAAGGCCAAATATTCTATAGAATTATTATTCTAATAGAAATTGGTTATCTTTGATCCATTGGTATGAATTTCCCTTTTGTTATTTATAGTTTTTTCCTAATAGAGGTTGAGGACACTTCAAGATCCAATGATGGTGACCACTTCAAGTGTCCAAAATTAAAAGCATCTATCCAATGTTTAGGTGGACTTATATTATTTTTGTTGATATGTCAATCTCAAACCACTCTCATCAAAATGGTACTTACATTTATACGAATTCTTAAGAGGAGTAAGAGTCATATCATGTGCTCAAACCTCCTAAATCAGAAAATAAAAGATGAACATCTCCCATTTTTATGCCGAAGGCATTCCCTTTATGAAATGAGCCGAGCTGAGTTTGACAATAAACAATATAAAATGATAGAGAATGGATACAAGAAGATAAGAGCAACCTCATCCATTCTTCATAAAAATGAAAATTTAGTGCCCCCTAGCCAATTTGACCGTCTTGCCAACAAACCAAATCCATCTCGACATTGCACATGGTCTTTCATTTTTATTTGGGTAACTATTAAAGCAGTCTTTCTCTGCATCTTCCACAGTTCCCATCAAAATTGAAAATCCCTCACCCTAACAAATCTTGGAGAATAGTTGTAAAGTGCCTCCCTTTGAATAATTTTCAAATTTGGTTTTAAGAATATGTTCTACATTGCAGGATGTGCAGTTATGAAATCTTTGATTCCACCGGGCCATTGGAGCCTAAAAGTATTGGTTGGCATCTTGTCGAGTATTTCGTTGAACCATTGTATTAATCTGCAATGATTTATCGAGAATTTGAAAGTAGAGAGCAAGGAAACAAATGCAATTGGCAGCTGTAAATCCGAAGGGGGCTCTACTAGAAGGAAGAACTTCTCTTGCTCAAAGCGTTCTATTTCTTATTTTCAGTCAAGTTTAGTTCTATAGCAGATAAAGATAAGCATATAACCACCATATTTCTACCATCCAAACAAGGTTTATTTATATGCATGATTTTTGTATGTCACGAGAGTTTTAGCATAACATATATGTCATATTATAGATAACCGAGTCAACTAACAAAGTCATGTGCAATCTAACTGATATAGATCTGTATTACTATTGCAGGATGAACAAATACTAGGGCTAGCTCCAGTAAGAGAGAATTTCTTTGTTTCATTATCAAAAGGTGTCACCCTTCTGTAATTTGATGAGTTTTCTTATCAACTTCTTACATCTTTTCCAGGGAGTTGTCAGGTAAGGGATATCTATGCAAGACCCATCTAAGGCTTATATGATCACACAAGCTTTTAGTAAAACACTAATATATATACATATATCAGAAAGGGAGAGATTAATCAATAGAAATGTGACACACATTAAGGGAGATAAAGTGGAACAAATTAGCCTCATAAAATTATGCTTCTTGTTGGGCTAGTAGTAATAATATTGCAGCTACTACCAAACTGATATGCTACAATTACCACTAGGCGAATCTGAGCTACAACAGTTAATCTTATTGTCAATAGGTACAAATCTGACATGTGGACAAATCTAAGATACAAAGACATAACACATGTATAGAGGGATTGGGGTGATCCAGATAGGAAATGACCAAAGAGTAGTTATGAAACAAAAATCCTAGATTATTTTGTTTGCAACAAAAATGGTCAAGCCACATGCGAGTCCATGCCAAAACCATCTTGCATAAAATAGGATAAAATGATGTTTTCATATATAAGATGGAAAAATAATAGACCATGGTACCCAAGGATACTGAAGCATTTAGATGGTGACAAGGCGATGCTTAAAAGAACAAATGCTTGCACAGATACAGCTTAAGCAAGCTTCAAGGCATAGTAGCAATGGCATTGGAGAGATATAGAAAATGTAAAAATAATAGACCATGGTACCCAAGGATGCTAAAGCATTTAGATGGTGATAGGGCCATGCTTAAAGAACAAATGCTTACGCAAAAATAGCTTAATCAAGCTTTAGGGCACAATAGCAATGATATTGGAGAAAAATGCAATGTTATGAGACAGGGAAAGGACATCATTTAAATTACATTTCTCTCTTTCTTAATAACTATAAATATGTGTTATAGAGTACCACATGCCAAACATGTAGAGCAAAAAATCCAACTCTCAGATTGCAAGGACTAAGCATAATGGAAAAAAAAATTAATGAAGCACATTACAAAATTATCAAACCATCATGCACATTCCAAAAATCAATTCAAATTTTGCATGTAATATAAATAGGTTGAAATAATATGAATTATCCACTTTAACATGCTCCATGTATTTTAGAGAAATTCAAATGTGCTGTAGAAAAAAATAAAAATTGAAAAAACCCTACTCAGGAATCACCATGGCTATGGCCATTGCTAGGCTACTCACAATTGCAATGGATTGTGATTGCTTCTACTCCTCATTCATAATGTTATTGTCCATCAGCACCATCACCGACCTCTTTAAATTGGCCTTACAAGGACTATAGACTAACAGACCTAACACATATTTTGGCCTTTTTAGGGAACTACATTTGTTGACAAGTGCAAATGAAGCTACAATAATGGATGAGCTTGATGATAGAGAAGGTATCAAAAGCACATTAAACTCTTCAATGATGATTTGCAAATCCTCAACATATAAAAGTGTAAAGATAATCGGAGGACACAGAGAAAATTTCTTGAATTAATTTATTGATTAAATTACATATTTAAGCAATAGGATTCACAATTGAATCCAACTAACCAAGCAACTAATCACAACTACTACCAATTAATTACCAAAATTGTCTTCTAACAACAACTGAAAAGCTAGTTTAATGCTTATTATCTTATAGATAGCACTGTTGTAGAGGCCATTTTTGTTAAATTATTCCAAGTGGATGTATAGAGAATGAAAATGGTTTATGAAAATGCATCAAAGGATTGTTGAAATGGGGGCTTTGGAACATAGTATGGACAACCATAGAAGGATAGAGTAAGGGTTTTTTTTTTTTTTTAGATTTTAGTGTTTCAACTGCCCTCTACTGGCAACCCCTAGGCATGTGCCCTCTACTAGCAACCCCTAGGCATGCATGTAAAATGTGGAAGAATAGACAAGGAACATAAATTGTTTAGCAAAATGCCACATCCAACTACCTAGTCCATGAGCTAGGTGTTGCCATTTTTCTTTTTTTTTAAAATAAAATTCTCCATTTTTCCAAGGAAAAAAGCCCAAAGCCAATCAAGAAAATATCTACTACTTTTTAAAAATAAAATATAACACAAATGAGGGACAGTGGGCTTAGCTCGATTGGCTAAAGCATCCTCTTGCAGGCAAAGGTCTAGTCAATTTGATTAGATGAAAACATTAGCTCCCCCCTTATAGGTAGGTTCTACAAATAGATTCTTCTAAATAAAGGTAAACTCATATATAATTCTTGTTCATTAAATGGATAGAAGTATGTTTAGGCCTTTAATTCTTATTTACATTCCTCACTAAAATATAAATATATATAATATATAAATATAAATAATATATAAACATGTTATATATCAATATATATTTTATTATTTACATATTGTATAATATAATATATAAATATGATAAATAATGTATAAATGATATGATATAATATATAATAATATTATTTATATATTACATCATATAATATAAAATAAATATACTATAATATCTCACTATTCATGATTATACTTTACCTTTAAGGTATGTCAGAAGGGCTAATCGTCATGATATAGTGCAAGGACTTTACAAATGATGTGCAATGAAGGGAAATATCTCCTCGATACAATGATTCATACTATGCTTATTGCTAACCTTGGGAAGCATAGGAATTATTCCTCCAAAAGTCTTAAATCTGACTAGAATAAGATAGTTGAGTCAAGGATTGGCTTTAAAAAGTGGACTACAAAGAATGAGTTCAGTGGATATGGGTGTGTTCCGAAAGACCTAATACAAGCAAGCTTTTGATGAAAAAAAAATTGGAATCAACATTTCAAGATTGAACAAGAAAGACGATTCAATGATATTAATTTGGAGGTGGATACTATTCTTGATACAATTCCTGAACAACACAGTGTTATAAAGTTGAGTCTTAAGACATTCAAGGAAACATACCACTATATACTCTTTGAGATACTTAGCAATTGGTCTTTTGGTGGTTATTTTAAATGTGAAGCTATCAGATGGACTTGGAATGGTAGAGGTCACAATAAAGACAAGCTTGAACAAAAAATGATTATAAGAAATCAAATCTAGCAAAAAAAACCTTGATCAATTATCAAGCAACCTACACATAACAATTGCAATTATAAAATCCAAAATAGATAAGCAAAATATACAAATATATGCAAAATAGACCAAAATTTTACCTAATTGTCCTTCTACACCTCTTTGACATGGCCATTGCACACAAAGGTGAAATTGCTACTTTAGAACTTCATCCCAACTAAAATTATCTAAAATTTGTCACTCAATGTCTATTCAAGCTTGTAGTTTGAATATTCAAAGCAAAGACACCAGTCAACAACAAAATTTGTATAGAGAACAAAGATCTTATAATCATATATTTTATTACCTCCATTGCAAGATAGGGGAGAGGGGCCCAATAATAGTGCGGGGTCTAATAGTCAAGTCACTTGCGTGCATATAATACCCAATAGTCATTTATATAATGTCCAATAGTTGTGATTTGATCTACCCATAATTAATCAAAATGTATGCTTTTGATCTAAAAGCAACCAATCATGTGATACCACATCGGCTCAACTACTCATGATGTAATGCGAGGAATTGGTCTCACTATTTTTAGGGCCTTTTGACACCTTGACAAAAGCAGCATATTGATGTGGCATCATATTTGATGATGTGGCCCCAAACCTTAGTTATAAGTAGAAGACTTGCCAAGTAAGCCGTTGTAAAAATTGGGAGGATTTGAAATTTGGATAGGATAATTAAACGCAAAGTTACGATTGCGACCCCTCTTGGGCCTCTCCCCTACTTTGTTTTTTATTGCAAGATACTTTGTTGGCTTCCATAGCATGGCCCATTTTCCAATGTGTTGTCAGGTAGCATGGTCCATGGACCTTCTTTGGCTCGGTCAATTTGAATAATTCCCCCATGTATGGTGGGGCCCGTTACAGCCAAGTTTTATACAAGAGACAAGGCCCTTGGCATACACCGTAGCACCTAATCTAGGAAAGATTAACATAGCACACCTTATTTTCCCTTGTGGTTCCTTTCTATTGCTCATATTGTTCCTAGTTGCTTCCACTGACACGTGATTTTTTATTTTTTATTTTTTTTATTTTGGCAGATTCAAGTTTTATGTAAGAAGAAAGAGAAGGCTAAATAACAGTTACAGCAGATTAAAGATCAGATTATGAAATTTCAGCTGGTCAATAAACTTGATCGTTGTAAAAATGTTATACAGCTATTGTGATTGTGTCTATTTGCTGTTGTACAGCTCTTGTAATTTGTATTTTATGGCTTTATGGCTGATATGTTGTACAGCTATTGTAAAGATGTTATTTCAGCCCTTGTATTTGGGTCTATATGTTGTTGAATAGCTCTTGTAATTGTGTCTTTTGGCTGGCCATGTTCTCCAACTACTTCTAACAGCTCTATTCCTATAAATTCTTTTGCTTTGTTCAATAAAATAGAAAAAATTGCTTCCAAAATAAACTAGATTCGTCCTCTTGATAATTGCTCAGTCATAAATCCTTAAAATCTTCATTTCATTAACAAATAACCTCAAATATATATATTTTTCCAAGGAATTGTCACCCTATTTTTGTATCAACCTGTCTTGTCAAGGAATACATCGTCTCCAAATAAATCATATGCGCTAAAATCCCTCTTCATGCCCTATTTGCAGTCTAGAAAACAGTAGCATCGACAATGAAGTGGTCCAACTTTTAACTTTTTGGAACTGTTCATCACTGTGTCTGAGGAAATGTTAAGATCACTGTGCTCAGTGAGATGACATCTCTTTGAGGTGCTTTCTTAAATAGTGTGAAAAGCTTGTCTATTCTTCCACGATTTGCATACACGTCTACAATGGCACCTGCAATTGCAACATCTAACAACATTTTTCTATCCTTCGGAGCACGTTTCGTATGAAATATTATTCATATAGCATGCGACAGGGGGTTTTGTTGGCTGGCATGGGATTTTGCTCCTTCGTGGTAAAATCATTGCAAAGGTGGGGTCGACAGAGCAATTCGAATGAAAATAGGTAGTCATCAGTTTCAACAGCAGAAAGCCAGGTAGACTTCAACCACGTGGGCCCCTGAGCATTTTTGGCGAGGAACAACTAAACCGAGTTTTTTTAATCCCGTCCACTATTTGTTATAAAATTTGTTTCTTTCTGGCAATGGAAAACAAATCCCACATTCATGAAGGAGTTGAAACTATTGGTACTGTGGAAATAAATCATTCAGGGTAATTAAAAATTGTCTTAGTAAGTAAAAACATGATTTAGGTTTGGGTCAATGCAAGACGGCCGGGCTTAACAGGCACACTTTAAGCATTGACTTGCTTAGGTGGCCGGGCCCACTTTTAACCGCACCCTTCCCTCTTAACTCGACCTTTCCCGTATCGTTGCATTTTCCGTTTTCGCTTATGCCGTTCCCGTTACCTTTATCGTTTCCACCGTTTAGGGATTCCGTTCTCGAATATGCAGTTCCCGTTACCTTTCTTGTTTACACCGTTTCGAAGGAGTGCAGAGTTGGAGAAGAGATGGATTCCCTTTTGATCACCTTCTGGGCATCCCTACGAAATGGAGAAGCTCCTCAATAACCCCACGCGCAGTTATAATATGGACACCATGTATAAAGCAACGAAACGGATTCCTGTTGAGCGGTTGTTGTGTGTTTGCGCACAGGAATACACAAAGGCAAATAAACTGTGTGAAGAATGCCCTGATTGCAGGATACGCTCAAAATGGATTTGTTGAAACAGCTTTAGAAACTTTCAAGCAAATGCAATTGGCGGGTGTAAAACCAAATTCCACACCCTGTGACAGCATCCTCCTTGCCTCTGTCAAAATGGGAGCTTTCGAACAGGGTATGGACATCAATTGAAGCATAAAGGATAAATAAATTTTATTAGATATTGTAGTTGCACCTGTCATGGTAGACATGTGACTGCTATGTGAGTTGCGTGTGGAATTTGAACAGTGTTGCTGCGCGTTGAAGCCAGAAACATGAGCTGAGGAAAAACAAACAACAAATTGCACTTAACCACTTAAATGAGCAATCAACATAAATTGTAATAATATTAATAGAATTTTAAAATTTATTTTGCAGCCATTCCATTTAATTGTCCTACTCACCAACTCTTCATGTTCATTACTTGCAGTGTCACCAGGAGGGTCTATTTGTTATATGTGTCAAGAAATTTCTGCAACTTTTTGATAATCATTTTAAGGAAGAGCGACTCATCTGTGCAGCTCATTTGTATTTATTTGTAATATATGACATCGCATCCCTTTCAAAGTTTTCAAGTAAATTTATAGATTTTATTCAGTTACATTTTTGCTTTATAGGGAAACCCATAAAAAGATTTGGTTAGATGTTGTAGTTGCAACTGCCCTGGAAGACATGTATGCAAAATGAGGAAGAACAGAAAGGCACTTGGACTGTTAGACAACATGCCTCTAAGAAATGTGCTAACATGGACTGCAATGGTTGCAGGATATGCACAAGATGGATTTGCTTAAAAGGCTTCAGAAACTTTCAAGCAAATGCAATTGCTAATGTAAAGCCAAATTCCACAACCTCCCTACCTGTGCCAAAATGGGAGCTTTGGAACAGGACATGGACATCCATCAAAGCATAATGGAAAGAGGATTTTTGTTAGATATTATAGTTTGAAATGCTCTGATAGACATGTATCCAAAATGTGGAAGAATAGACAATACACATGAATTGTTTTGACAGAATACCTCAAAAGGAAATCATCTTATAGAACTCCATGATTGTAGGATATGCACAACATGGATTTATTAAAAAGGCTATCGAAACATTCAAGCAAATGCAATTCGCAGATGTAAAGCCACATTTCACAGCCTTTGCTAGTATCCTCCTTACCTGTGCCAAAACGTGGAACAGGGCTTTGATCAAAGCATGGTGGAAAAGGGATTTTGTCATATATTATAGATAAAGGATAGAAAAATATGTCAAATGTTGTGGCTGTAACTGCCCAGGTAAACATGTATGCAAAATGTGGAAGCATAAACAAGGCATGTGTAACTGTCCATGCATGCAAAATGTGAAAGCATAGACAAGGCAAGTGTAACTACCCAGGTAGACATGGAAGCATAGAAAAGGCATATGAACTGTTTGACAAAATGCTTCAGAGATGTCATCTCATTGAATACCATTATGACAAATGTAATTGGCAAGTGTAAAGCCAAATTCCACAACCTTTGCCAGCATCCTCCCTGCCTATGCCAAAATGGGAGCTTTAGAACAGATAATGAACATCCATCTAAGCATAATGGAAAGAGGATTTTTGTCAGATATTATAGTTGGAAATGCTAGACAAAAATGCAATTGACAGCTATAAAGTAACATTTTATAAACTTTGCAAGTATTTTTCCTATGTGTGTCAAAATGTGAGCTTTGGAACAAGCCATGGAGATCAATCAAAGCATAGTGGAAGAGGGATTTTTATTGTATATTATAGATAAATATAGAAGAGTTTTATTTATTGTTGTGGTTGTAACTACTTAGATAAACATCTCCTTTCTTGTGACAAAATGAAAATGGGATATGGGCATCTATGAGAAGATGACGGACAAAAAACTTTTTTAAATGTAGTAATAGGAAATATACATATACATTTTTTTAACCTAGTACTTTGGTTATTGTGAAACATAGAAAAATGCTATTAAAATGAAATTTCACAAAGAAATTGTAATGTAAATTCTAATCATCATTTTTTATTTTTCACATTAAATATTCAAATATCAGAATTAGATTTTCATATATACTTTCAAAACATGTATATACACATGCAGCCAACTTTACATTCAACACTCTTATTTTTGAAATCATCTATGCTCACTCATACATAACAAGGGGCTTCATATAGTGAACCATTTATCTTGTAATATTATTTTCTTTAGTTGGATGACAAAAATAAATTGCAAAAAATCCAAGAAATTTTTCTATTAGCTTCATCTATAGATGGAAAACAAAAGGATCCCCAATAAAGACAAAATCATCAAATAATATGGACATGTAGTTGGTCATAAGACCACTAGCTCTTGTGCTTCAACCTTATGGAACATTTAATAATTAACTCACTAGCTACTACCTAGATTAAAGAAATGGAGAGGAAGGAAAATTTAAGAATTTGCATTATAGAGAACACAATATGGTAGCTTTTTGGAAATAATGAAAGGAGATTAGACATAAAGAAGAAGAACTAAGAAATTAGAGGTAAAAATCCCAAGCATATCGAAAGACATAAAATAGTTTTATGCATAAATTGATACACATTAAAATATTTCATAAATTGATATATAGTTGCTTGTTTTATGCATTTGGTATAATTTAACTCTAATACACCAAAAAGAAAATAGTTTAATAGATAGGTCCCGATTCACCATAATAGTTTTTCATATCCTCCAATTCTATTAATTGGATATTAACCAACATTCCAATTATATTTGTGACATTCAAAATAACATTATAGTATTCCAAAGTACTAAAAATGCTTCTAATGCACAATTAAACAAGTGCAATGACGCTATATTATGTGTTTTCAATAAAACCATGTGTGCTTGCAATAGTATCTTACATGCTTCCAAGCTTCATGTCAACAACCATGTCAAAATTGGGTTCATTATACTGAGTATGATCCTTGTCTCATTCATTTTCCCTATTGAAATCATCAAACCAATTTCGACGCTTGAGATTTCGTGGCATATGTGGAAATGTAGGTGTTTTACTAGAGATACTCGACCTTCTCCTCACATTCATGCACTCAATCAAGTCTCTTTGTCGATGAATAGTGTGACCAAATCCATCTTGTACAAGGAAAATTATATGCACACTTGAATGGTCTAATCCAAGTTGGGACGAGACATGTCTACATTTTACCTTGTTTGACAAATCTTCTACATTCTTATCAATGAAAATAAGTGTCGCCAAATCGGATGTGTTCGTCACAATCCCTTAAATCTTGTTTATTACTTGCAACTTCAAGTCTATTGTTGCATGTTCATCTTCGTTGTCAATGGTCTATAAACAACAATAGACATATTTCAGAAATTACAAATCAAACTAACAAAAAATGGAATGATAAAAATATGGTTATAATGTCACCTGCGTATGCACAGAAGAATCCTCCAAGAGTTGGAAACTTTCATTATCTCTAATCTCATCAAATTCATTAATTTCCTACATTAACATTGCAACACATTTAAAACACATGTTTTGCAAAGAATGATATACCAATAGAATTAAAAAATCATGTTTTTCAATTACCAAATGATTAGAGATGTTGGTGGCACAACCTTCTTTTATAGAATCAACTGTACTAGCAATATTATCAAAGTCTACATGCAAGTTGTCAAATAGATGTTGTCTCTCCCTCATCAAGTTCACCTTGACCACATGCTTGCACATGTATCCTTGTATTGAAAAGTTGCAAGAGCACATACATAGATCAAGTGAGGAGCTATACACCTCATATCGAAAACTGGGATTGCTTTCACTTGTCACCCATGCTATGTGATCATCAATGTCACTGAATGTAACATGGTCATCTGAAATTTGCAAGGCTCAAACCCAAGATGTGTTTTCAATCTTCTCAATATTAAAGTTCCTATAGAAACCATGTTTCTTTCTAGCTTGCACCCACCAATAATATACATAAGCATGCATTGTTAGTTGGTGTACCAACCAATCAACATGACGATTTTTAGCATGCTCAACAATTTTCAAGAATCGTCTCTTTTGGTGTGAGTGGTAGGATTCTATTGCATCATTTGTCTCTTGCCCTGCATGTTTTAGTGTATGGCAACATTTAGCCCACATACTCAATCTATCAGACCACTGTCCCTTAAAATATTCAATAAATGAGGGTTGTGTATCTTTAAAATCTTCAATGAATATATGAACCTCATTCCTCACAGAATCCTCATCTATTGAACGATGCATGATATATTCAAGTCTATCAAACATCTCTCGCCTAATTGCATTATCTTTAACCTTTGCGATCAAGTTTTTCAACCATGCACGTCTGACATGCCAAGAGCATAGATATACATCACATTGAAAAACTTTTCTGCATCATGAATAATTTTAATCAATATTTAATATTCTTCTATGGGATGTATTGAAATATTTACAAAAAATATAAGATTTAATGAAAAAATGAAACACTTGATAGCTTTGATCTCAGCACCTGCATCATCCACCATGAATGCATTTAGTCTCCAATCAATATTCTTCAAATGAACCCATTGGAAAATAATGTGCATCCAATATGCAATATCATATGCACAAGACCTGGACATAATGACCCATGCCATAGGCACCCCCATATGTTTTGTGTTGAATGCAAGTATTGTATACAATTGAAACTATCATAAGACATAGGGTACAATGTATCAATACTATGTTTTATTTGAGTGCAAACATTTCCAACTCAAATCTACCAAAAAATACACAACATACCTTCATTGCATTTGTACCAAATGTAGAATCCATAGCCAATATGTTGTTGTGGCCATGTTGAAGCATCCAATCAAGTTGCTCTAGCAATTGAATTCCCAAAACAAATGGGATTTGACCATCTCCATCAACAACAATGGTGCTATACTTTTGATATGAAAACCACTTGTTAGGGTTTGCAAAACCCATTGTTGCACTAAAAGAGCATCATTACTATCAAACATGTAGCTTGATGTCTTAATTTTACGATCAATATTCGCAATATCATCCTTAGAAGATTGACCCTCAAACACAGTCATCATCTCATGCACCATTTGTTTATATTTTTTATGGATTGCATCTGCAGGCATGCCAAGCAATAATAATGACTCCACCCACTGATGTAATTGTTTAGTAATATATGGTGCAAAGAAGGACCTTGTTCCCAAAAACTCATTATTCATTTGACCATAACAAGGTATTCCTTCCTTGTCCACATGTTGAACTTGGTGGTACTATATCAACATATGGTTTGGCTTACAAACCATGACCCATGTGCTAAAATGACAAGTGCAACCACATTATGTATGTTTACAACCAGGTCTACTACCCTTCCCTAATTTAGGCATTGAAAAAGGATCGAAAGGTGTTGCATCTTTTTCCCTGAAGTCATTTGGTCCATACCTATGAAAATAATAAAGAATCTTCAAACTATTAATAAATGTGTTTAACCAATGAATATAGAAACTCTTGCACTTCACAATTGTGAAGATGAACATATGCAGTTAACATATTATTCTTACATGTTGTATTCCAAAAAGCTATTAATCTTGGTTTCTTATTACAATGAGGAGAGTGTTTCTTTATATGACTCTTGTTGAAGAAGGTTGGGTAGTAGTCCCTTGAGCTTTCTCCCTCAATAAAGTCATTCAGTCTATCAATTTCAATCCAAGCTGAAAATAATTGTGAGCCTTTAAGGACATACGTCTCCCATGAAAGGTCTTTGTAGGAGAACTTTCTATTAGGGGGGTGTTGAACAACTTCATCCATGACATGAGACCAATTGACATCCATCTAATAAACAAAAAATGTTAGAATTTGATTAAAAAATCTCCACACAACACGGAGCATTTGGTAGTCTAAATTATAGACATGTTTGATAGCCATTGAAAACATGCTTGTTTAATTATTGCAATTATGTCCATCGTCAAAATTAGAGGTAAAGATACCAAGGATATCGAATGTCAAAGTGGAAATGATTATAAAAGTTAGATCAACAATGAATAATATATTTTAATGTGATAAGGATAAATGGTTAATTTCAATTTAAGAAATGCACAATTGGTTTTGTATGAATATTAAACTACCGTAATATCATAAATTACTTTTCTTTCTTGTGAATAGAAATTTTGACTCATCGATAATAGTAGATATGTTCAAAATAATCTGAAGGCTTCTAGAAAGCCCTAGTTGGCCATTCATATTAGATATTTTTATGTATTTGTTAAAGGTGTATTTATGATTTTGGAACATCTTTGAAGACCATGTGCTCTTCACATGGCACATGTATTGATTTTGTAAGAGCCTTCAATGTGTTGTCAAAGTTTGTCTCCACTACTTGAATTTGCATTTCATTGTTGTGATTTAGAGATATGAAATGATTTTTTCAATAAATATGTTTGTGAGTGTGTTGAAAAAATTCTTAAATAGTTTCCTTTCTTTATGCTTGGAAAGAAAGTTTTATAATGTATCAATGCGTTTGAATTTCTTCATATTTAGTTGTTTGCAATTGTATGTTTAATCTAAAATCCTCAAGTTGAATTCTCCAATTGTTTAAATTTCAAGTAACTTGTATTACACTATCAATCTCTTTACTAATGTAATATGCTACTTGATCTTACAAATCGTGGCAAAGATATTGAAATTATAGAATTTGAGTGTTGAGAATGTAATCATGGCAATTTCATGTTATCTTGCTATCATTCATACATTAGAAAAGTCTCTAAATGTTCACCATGAGATCAACCCCTTAAAACTCTCATGAAACCATGAAATAGTCTTGGAAATAGCTTGGAAGCTATTTTGGAGTATCTACAACCTTTACAAATCCTCCTTGAAGTATTGAAACCCTTTATTATATCTCAAAATAACATCTAGTGTCAAGAATTTAAATTTAATGGATGGCAAGAAGATAGTTTAGAATGAAGGTTTGAACAAGGATCATTGGATATATGGCATAACTTGAATGCATCATTACATTCCCTTTAGTAGGTCATTAATTACCTTATATTTTCTCAACACTTTTGGGGCTAAAATTGATAGTTTGGTAAGTGCTGAAAACCCTCACCTAGCTATCATGACAGAGCTATAGATGTCAAGTAGGATCCATTACCCTTATTAAAGATATATGAGGAAATTTTTTGGTGTCTAATACCTATTACAAGGTTCGACACATGTCATATATGATATAAAATTCCACCTATTATTGTTACAAAGAGAAAACTATATTTTTACTATGTAATTGGTGTTGGAATATGGAAATATTTTTGGTGCATCTTCTTTTGTTAGATTTAAACCTTAGGATTACCTAATTGTAATGATTTACAACCTAATCTTGAATCTCAATGCTAAGGAAGCATCATACTTGTGAAAACCCTTTATTTCTACATGAAAGTCTTGGTAAATGTGTCCTAACATTTTAGGAAATTAAGATAAAAAAGGTTGTAGATGCATACCTCTTCAACCATGGATAGAGATAGATGTACAACGGTTTCCAATAGGTTGTAGATGCATACTTTATTTCTTTAGGTACTAAATTATGAAGGTTTCCAACTTGTTGTTAGACATCAATTAAAGTCAAGCACAAAAACTAAGAGGACTATCTCATCAAGGGTAGGAGTGTCATAAATACTATTATCAAGATTAAGATCATTTCATGTAAAATTACCATTGTTCTCTTATAGGATAGTAATCGCCAATTGGCTAGTCCCATATCACCTAAGAGGCTTTTCATGATAATTCAACATTACTTAAAAATTCCATACCACGCATATAGAGGATATAATCCCAGAATACATCTAATATCGCTAAGATAACCTTGCCATTAAATCAAAATATTGTCGTGAATAACATATATGATTGTCCTTATTTGATTTTATTAAGTGTGCAGTTATAAACTAACTAATATTTTTGTTTCAATGATAAGGTCATCATCTTAGTAATGAAGGATGTCAAGACATGGTATTATTCATGACATTTATGTACCTTAGAGCATAGTCTTGTAGCTCATTTTCTCATTGATTGCTATAAACCTACCCTAACAAATATTATAAGAAAGGAAGTTGGGTTGTTAGAAAATATCATAGTACTACTATGGAGAGTCCTATCTCTCTCTCTCCCTCTTGATAATAGTAGATATGTTCAAAACAATCTAAAGGCTTATAGAAAGCCCTAGTTGGCCATTCATAATAGATATGTTCATTCATTAATTAAAGGTGTGCTTATGATTTTGGAAGGTCTTTGAAGACCATGTGCGCTTCACATGGCACATGCATAGATTTTGTAAGAGTCTTCAATGTGTTGTTAAAGTTTGTCTCCACTACTTGAATTTGCATTTCATTGTTGTGGGTTAGAGCTATGAAATGATTCTTTCCATGAATATGTTCATGAGTGTGTTGAAAAAATTCTTAAATAGTTTCCTTTCTTTATGCTTGGAAAGAAAGCTTTATAATGTATCAATGGGTTTGAATTTTTCAAAGAAAGTTCCCATGAATGGGTTTGAATTTCTTTATTTTAGTTGTGTGCATTTGTATGTTTAATACAAAAACCTCAAGTTGAATTCTCCAATTGTTTAAATTTAAAGTAACTTGTATGACACTATCAATCTCTTTACTAATTTTAAAAGATATAATGTTTATAGTGTGTACTCTATCATCCTCAATTTGAGGATGCTTCTAAAATTAGTCAAGTTAAACTTTTATGATCTATAATACATTGAACTATGAGTAAATTTCCAGAGAAATTGTAATATGCTACTTGATCTTAAAATTGTGGCAAAGATTATTGAAATTAGAGAATTTGAGTGTTGAGAATGTAATCATGACAATTTTATGCTATGTTGATATCATTCATACATTAGAAAAGTCTCTAAGTGTTCACCATGAGATAAGAATAACCAGTGTACCATTTAATTTCTCTTCGTTAAATTTGTAAACCCAAAATTCTTATGTCATCTAGAGGTGAGTATTATTAGAATGTCCAAACATTCATTATTAGATATATGAACATCTACTACAAAAAAAATACTATACAAAGTTTAACAAATAGAAATATTAGGTGTCTAAAGACCACCAAAGAACACTAAAACTAAAGAACCTCACTTGAATGAATAAATGAGTAATAAGGAATTGATTCCTTTCTAAATAGGCCTCTTAGAATGGAAAAACGCCTCTCTTAGGACCAAACATGATCACATGAATTTCATAGTTAAATCGTATTAATTTTATCTAAGTGAGCTAGCTATGACTCATCACTTAAATTGGACCAAACAACCTGGATTTACTATTCTAACATCTCCTTGACTTGGAGAACACACATAGAATATGAAAATATCATAATGCAACTTCCTTTAATTACTCCCTCAAATCCAATCATATTTTGCAATCGAGCATATTTAACCCCAATAAGAGGCTTGGTGAAGATGTGTACAACATGATCTTATGTTTGGAAATATTAGAAGTTAATCATCCCCTTATATATGCACGTCCTAATTATATTATAATGAATAATAATATGTTTAGTCCTAGAATTAGCCACTAGATTAGAAACTACATATATAGCTCATTAATTATCACATAGAAGAGTAATAGTCGTAGATTAAGGAATATGTCAATCTCTTTTAAAAGATAATGAGTTGAAAGAAACTTTTTAAATTACATTCACATCTCATAAATATACTCCCTCTAGAATTTAGAAAGAGTAAAGTAATCTATTAGTTTGTCTGCAAGACATGTAATTGGTCTAGTCTCCAATATAAAGTATACCACTATTCAAATATCCAAGTACCATTGTATCAATATCCTTATTTATCACAAAGATAAAGAGAAACAAAGAGGACACTTGTGTGTAAAACTGCTAAACAATTACCTTTAATAAAATCTAGCTTAAGCTTTGTCTCTTGAAACAATACCTAACATACGCCACAACACACAAAATATTCTAAATTTGTATTTGGAATATATTTGTTTATGATGTCAAATTTAGATTTGAACCCCTTCCAACAATTCACATAATTATCAAATGTGTTTTTTTCATTCTTGTGAAGAGCATAGTTAGCTAAGAAATTGATAATTCCATTTTTCTCTTTGGAATAAGAACTTGGTGAACCCAACTATGTGGATTGTAAGGGCAACAATTGATACAATTGCAGTGTATATAGATGAAAAATATGAGTAAACTTTCTCTCTATTATGGTCAATCTTGGTCCATCAAGATAAAAGTGATGCTAGATAATGTTGTTATCCATCTAATAGCCCTGACACACATCCTGTCGTACAAGTCATTTTTTGGGGCTGCTTGATAAGCCCACGAAGCAAGGAACAATACCTTGTTGCTCTCCTTTCTATGACCCATTGTTCCATGCAGGATAACCAGGTGTTGTATTGAATCCAGTCCACGGTTTTTGAGAAAATTGATTTGGTACTGGACTTTCCATTGATAAGTCAGCTAAGATCCACAAAGGAACTCAATTCAATGGATAGAGGGATGAGAAACATGATAGCCCAAGTTGTGCTGGTCAAAAAATTTGTGACTAAGTTGAAGAGGCTTGCCAATGCCGCCAGGGCAGTTGGTTATGCTCTTTCTCCCGGAAGAAAGGTTTATACTTATTTCACATATGACTCTGAAGAAAAAGTTTGTGTTCTTCCCAGAGATGTCCCCAAAGGCCACTTTGCAGTATATGTTGGGAGTAAAAGGAGCAGATTTGTAGTCCCCACAACTTATTTGAGCCATCCTCTGTTCCAGACATTGCTGGAGAAAGCTGAGGAAGAGTATGGATTTGATCACCAAATGTGGCTTACCATCCCCTGTGAGGAGGTTGCTTTTGAGCATGTAACTGCTCATCTGGAGAGAGCAGATTCAATACTGGACAATTGGGAGATAAACAAGATGATGGGCTTCTTCCATAATATAAACCCATGTATGGCAACTGCTTTCTGATTATTAGATCTTATCTGTTTTCAAGAGGAGAATGATCAAACAACTTGTTAACCTATTAAAGATTGACTTCATTAAGAGATTTATGTTTAACTGGGTCATTATTGAAGGATTTTTGCTTGTAATGTTGGGCCATCAAAGATAATGGTATTTTTCATATGAGAAGGAAAATGACAACTAGGGAATTTAAATGGCTTTTCTATCCTGGTGCATTTACTCACTAGGCTTTTTTGAAAATTTGATGTCATTGCAGGAGTAAGTTTAGTGTGACCTGAAGTTTTTATCTTATTTAACAATGGCTGTCGTGTCTTCTATGGGTTTTTTCACAAGGACATACAACCAATCACAGCGAACTTTGTCAAACAAGAAACGGGGGACTGCCTTAAAAGATACACAGAACAAGAAACAAAATGAGGAAAGATGAATAACACTCACTATGCAATGGCACAACGAGAGTGAGATTTTTGACTGCAGAAAAGGAGGCCAGGCCACAATACCACCGCCGCCGAAGAAGAATGAATGCTATAGCAATGTAAATATGAAAAGCCAGAGCGTCTCAATACAATCACCGCCACCAGCAAGCAAACAGATCAAAATTGTTCAATCTGTCAATAAAGTTGTCTGCTTAATGCGCGGGATTAAAACGATTTAATGCACAAAGATAGTTTAGTAAGGTGTGCGGCATTAAAACTATTTAATGCGCAAATAGAGTTTACTTGGGTACACGGGATTTTGAAGCTGGAAACGGCTGAATTAATGACACGGGAACGGAGTCTATCAAACTTTTCAAATTGCAAATGCGTAACAGAAACACTGCAAACGAGAGAGGTTGGGTTAAGAATGGACGAAGGGAAGAATGGGGTTAAGGGTGAGCCTGGTGACCTAAGCATCAACGCTTAGAGTGTGTCGATTAAGCCTGTCCCATGTAGGACAATACAAGAAGATCTTGAAACTAAAGAAAAGAGTATACAATCAGAAAAGCCTGAAAGTGTAGGTAAACAAGTATCTCTAGGCTTTGGTCTAATTTAGTCAAGGGTTAGTCAAGGGTGTTACAATAGAGAAGTAGAATTATATAGCCCCATATATATTCATTTACAATAAAGAAGTAGAATTATATAGCCCCATATATATTCATCTTTTTTAGACATTAAATCTCTATGTGTACGAATTTTTTAGTGTCAGAACTTGGTTAGAGGTTACGGAGGTTACGGAGTAGGAAAGGAACAACAAGCCCTATGAGGTTATTGTGGAAAATTGGTCTTTAGTGGAAGACAATAAAATTTTAAGGGATCAAGTGGCAATATTGCAATAAACACTAAAAGTAGGGAAGCATGAGTGGCATAATATAAAGTTAGCTTCACAAAACATGAAAGGTTTAGCAAAAAAACTCAAAATGAAACACAAATAGTCCAACAAAAAACATTTAGAGACAAAATAGTTGAAAGTAACAAACAAGGCATTTTAAATGATCTCAAAACATGGACAAAGGCAGTTAGAGGTTCAACAAGTATAGAAGAAGAGGTAAGTGTATTTTCCAGTAGAGTGCAAGAAAGAGAGGAGAAAGAAAGGTATGAAAGGGAAAAAAATATTATCTTTAAAGGAGTAAGAGATTACAAAAAAAGTGAAAGCACTTTCAATCTCACAATTGATTTCTTAAGAGACAAGTTGCAATGGCAAGCACAAAATGCTAAGCAACGAGGCTTGGAAAAGTTTGTGAAGAAATTGATAGACCTATTAAAGTGGTCATGGTAAGCAAGGAAAACAATTGTTAGATTTTAAGAAAATAGAGGCTTTTGAGAAGTTCTTGCTTCTTTCTAGATGATAATTTAACAATAAAACTGCAAGAGGAGAGAAGGGAGGAAATGGCTAAAATAGAGGCAACAAGAGATGTTGGCAAAAGGGCATGGTTGTAGAATGGGAAAGCTATAATTGCCAACCTAGGGTCTCATGGTTATTCAATGCAACAAGAGGGTAGAAAAGAGAGAGTATATGATTATAGGGCAACAAGGCATGTAGAACAACAATTGAGGATAAAAGGGCACATGGACTCACTTTTGAGTTTCTTGCACCAAAAAAATTAGCAATCACAACCCCTCCAAGTATATCTAAAGTTAGTTTGTTGAAATTGCAAAGGTTGCCCTTAGAAGAGGGGGCCTAGGTTAGGGCCTATTGTAGAAGGAAGAGACATAATTTGTCTCGCTAAAACTCATGAGAAAGAATGTTACAAAACCAATTTCTTTGAAGGGTACTCAAAATGTGTGGTTTGGAACAAAGTAGTGGGCAACGACAAAGGTTATGGTGGAATAATGGACTTAGTGAAGGGGTAGAAGGGTGTGTAATTTAGTTGGAAAGAGAAGACACAAATAAGCGGTACATTTGGGTCCAAATCTTAGAAAATGGAAGTCTCATAAGAATTGTTGTATGTTATTTTGCTCCTCAAGGCTAAAAAACCTACAAAAAAGTGGTTTGGATAGCAAAGATTCTTTTGTTGCTCTAAGAACGATCTTGTAGTGTATTCTCAATAGAGAGAAGTTTTTCTTCTAGGTTATTTCAATGTTAGGATAGCAAATGGTCAAGCTTGTGTTTTATGTCGTAAGGAAAGTAATAATCCTATTTGGCTCACCAAAGAAGAGAATCATCATTGGTTGAGATGTTTAGAAGACAACATGGACATTAACCATTATGGGGAAGAGATTCTTACTCTTTGTGGCACCTTCAATTTAATCATTTGTAATGGTATGAATAGATGGACGAAATCTACAAATTTTACGTGCAATACTTATAATGAGGCAAGTGGAGTGCATTATGTAAATTGTTCCAAATTTTTGATTGAAAAGATATAAGAGGCCATGATCAACCACATGTGGGATTTAAAACTAATCATAGCCCAATTTATTTAAGGACTACTTCACTAGAAAAAAGATAGAAAACTTTAATAACTCAAAATCATCGACAAGTTCTTACAAAAGGAAGAATTCTTTTGATTCAAGAAAATTGTAATATCTTTAGGGAAGCTTTGACACAACTATCAAGCAAAAAAAACTAGATTTCAAGGCATCAATATTCATGCTTTGACTAATTTAATTCATGGTGCACTTGAGAAGTGCAAAAGGAGAAAAAATAAGAATTCTAAAATAAATTATTTCTTGGGTTTGATTTGAGGATGATTACAAAAAGGCAAGGAGAATGTTGAAAGAGAAAGACAAAGAGAAGTTGACCTTAAAGTGTTACACACATATCATAAAAGAAAAGAAAAAAAACTTCATGAATGCAAGACATAAAGAGCTAATCTACCTTGGAAAAAATAACCCAAAATTATTCTAGAGGGAGAAAGCAAGGACAAAACAGGTAGAGAATAACATCACAACTAGTCAATGGTTTAATTATTTAAAGCATCTTTATGAGCAAGAAATAGACGTTTAACCCCCTTCTTTGATGTTTGTATCAACTTTATTTTTCACCTTGCAAGAGGTGAAGAATGGTATTAAGAAATTGGGTGTGGGAAAATAAAAGGGCGTAGTCGAGCTTCAGGTTGAATACCTTTTATGGGGAGTGAGTATCCTCATACCTCTCATTGTGAGAATATTCAACATAATTTTGGAAATTTTCCCAAAAGATCGGACAACCAACATAGCAATGCCTCTTTTTAAGAGAGGTGATTATAATAATCAGGATCCAACTAAGGAACATCATGATTAATCCTTGGTTTGTAATATTTTTTGGTAGCATGGTTGAAAATAGAGTTAGCAAGTGGGAAATGTTGGAGTAAAAGGATAATCACTTAATAATTAATTAATTATTAAGTCCCCTATTACTTTAATTACTTACGCTAAACTTAGGAGTGTTTTTTATTTATTAGATTGGGCTAATTATAGGTCTCTAGTTATCGCATTGCATGAGATTAAGACACTTGTCATAATCTAATGCAATCCTCATCTAGGGTTTTCCTTTTATACTTTTATAAGCACTCATTGTACATTATAATCATTCATTTAGATTAATGCATTGCACATATAAGTTTCTTTTCTAGATAAATATCTTTCTTCTCAAGGTTGCATAGCATAATCATTGCTTTGTTCTCTCATGCATGATACGTGTTTTGGTTGCAGAGGATCATTGAGAGCTGTGAGGGTTCAACAATCAACTCTAACATGGTATTAGAGCACCAAGTTTGTGACTTCATGTCCAAATTTTGAGAGATCCAACCTTAAAGGAAGAATCAACTTATCTTGAGGTAAAATGGGCATCACCATTGAGTCGCACAAAACATAAGGAATGACTATTCAAAAGTCCATATTGGAAAAGTTGCAAAAAAAAGCAAACAAATTAAGGGCACATAGATCTAGGCACTAATTTTCCCAAATCTGTCATTTGTGCCCCAATCCGGATCAAGTACAACAGTTGATTTTTTTTTTAAAATAGGTTTTTTAATTTGTTTTTCTATAAATTTTCAAAAAAAATCTCTCCAATTTTGCCTTTCAAAAAATTGCAAAAATAAAAATAGAAAGCAAAAAATCTTTTAAAAAATTAAAAATCAAAAATTAAAAAAAAAACAAAAACAAAAAAGGGATTTTAAAATTCATGTAGGGACGTATGCCTGTGTATGCAAGCATCATAGCCCTATCTATAGCAGGTGGGGGCCACTTGCCTCCCACCCAAGACAACTACCTTCCATGATCGTCGGTGGCCAAATAAAACTGGCACACCGTCAAAGAATCTTTGGCATCCAAAAAAAATATTTTGATTAAAGAATATATTGATGAATTTTTTCAATGGACATATTCAGGGTATATTCGTTGACATCAACATGACATTAGTCGTACGACAGGACCCCTTTGCCCCCCTCCTAGCTCCCATTTTCCCTAAAGGAGTAGTTTCTTTTCTTTTTGGCATAACTTGTGCATATGGTGTTGAAATCGAGCAAAAAAGATATCGTCGAAAAGCTAGTTCCAAGCACTTTTTAGTGGTACAAATTTCATCATCAAATTTTTCTTTTGGTTCCTATTATTCTCAGTCAAAGTCAGATCTTCATTTTACACTTTTGAACTCATAACTTTTTGCCTATATCTCCAATTTTCATGATTCCAATGGCATTGGAAAGGTATTTCAGAGCTCTTTAGATCTATTCATACACTTTTTCCAAAATATGTCCCAGGTACATTTTATTCACTTTTTTGTGATTTCATATTTTGCTTAATTACTTAGACATCTTAGAACCTAGAAAGGATGTGTTTGCATGAGGTTACATCATTTGATCTGATTTTTTAGTACTAAGGTAATTAACTTCTCTAATTTTTTCATGAGGAAGTATCATGGGATTTTTCATTCGCCCTTTTATGATCAACTTGGCAAAGGATAATTATGAGTCTTGGTGAAATGGAATCCTGACACACCTTAGATGGCTTGATATTTTTCCTTATCTAAGATATGGAATCATACCTACACTAGACACATCAGGGAATTTATCAGCATGGGGTATCATCTGAGATCATATTGTAGGAGTTATATGTTTTAGTGTTGATCTTGACACTATGTGTGCTCTATTAGGCATTGAATGTCCCCACACACTTTGGACTCAACTTTGGGAGATCTATGGAGACCATCATATCTCTCTATACCCAAAGGATCTAGCTGTCGATTGTCTCATTCCTTTTGCAGATGAAGATTCCATACCCTTTGATGATGATACTTTCAAGGAGCTTGAGTATATCATATGTCTTCATGTTCCCAATCTTCAAATCAAGACTACATCATCATCTTTTATTGTTCCTAATCAGTTTTAAATTTCCACATCTTTGGCCCCTATTGATTTAGTGCAACATGGCATACATCTTCCATACATAGGTACTTGGGATTCGTATCTTGCAAACGTATCATTTGTGTTTGTGGAGTCCTATATTACGAAACTGGATGATTATTTTGAGTACATTCTCCTCTTTGTTGACAACTACATCACCATTTTTAGTCCACCATCATCTTCATCATCTTTGGAGAGTGTTCTACATCAATCTTCATAGGATTCTGAATTGACATCATCTCTTTCTGACATGTGGATATGTGAGCAGTTTTTAGAGGCATGCATCATTTGGATTTGGATTCCTGATTCACCCATTTTTTGGATTGGCTTCTCCAATCACCAGTGGATCTATTTTTTCCAAAGGGGAGAAATGTTGTTTTCATGTAGTGGATCATATTTTGTCTTCAGGCATTCATCATTGGCACTAGAGCTCTTTCTTTATGGGGGGATTCTTATCCTCATTTTCTCTCTCCTATTGGGGGGAACATCTATTGTACTTGTGTGATAAAAGAAATCCTTGGGGGGTCACATTGAGTCCTCCTATCCTTCTTTCACCAGTTCGGATTTTTCATTTTCTCTCTTTTGGAGAGGATTTTTTCCCATGCGATTTTCTCCTTTTCTTTAGTTATGAGAGATTTCATTTGTTTGCACATGGGTACCTCATCAGGACTTGTATTTGGGACCCATCCATGCATCCATCATTTCATTCTTCATCAAGGTTTTTAGATACTCCCTAAGTTGATCTTAAGGGGGTGTTGGAGCATTAAGGTTATCATCTAATAATTAATTAATCATTAATTAATTATTAACTCTCTTATTACTTTAATTACTTAAGCTAAACTTAGGAGTGTTTTTATATTTATTATATTGGACTAATTATAGGTCTAGTTGTATCATTGCATGAGATTATGACACTTGTCACAATCTAATGCAATTCTCATCTAGGGTTTATTTTTTACGCTTTTATAAGCATTAATTGTATATTGTAATCATTCATTCAAATTGATACATTGCACATATCAGTTGCTTTTCTGGATCAATCTATGTCTTCTCAAGGTTGCATAACATAATCATTGCTTTCTTCTCTCATCCAAGATATGCATTTTGGTTGTAGAGGATCATTAGGAGCTGTGGGGATTCAACAATCAACTCCAACAAGAAAAGGAGAAGGAAAAGAGAGCAAACGGGCAAGTAGTCTTTAGGCCTAGGAATTATACACTATATTTAGGCCTAAGAATTCTATGCTAGATCATGAAGTTACTTTGAGGACATTAAAAAAGTTCGGGATTAAAAGGAAGAAGCCTAGTATTGTTTTATTGACTTTAGGAAGGCCTTTGAAATAGTCCTCAAAGATAATCTATGATGCAAGATGCAAGATTTTAGTATTCAAATGCATTTTAGAGCAGCTATTCATTGGATCTAAGAACAAGTCCATGTCAAAATAAAGATTCAGACATGTATCTCAAAATTTTGTAGGAGCGATATTGGAGTCAAGAAAGGGTGCCCTCTTTCCCCAACTCTTTTTGACCTTTACATTAACAAACTTGAAGAATGGCTAAATTTGCATGGTGATCTAATGGGGTTCTCCTAGTGAACTATGTGATAAATCTTCTTTTGCATACAAATGACCTTATTATGGATGTCGAATCTACTGACGGGTTGCATGAGAACCTTTTTCTCTTAAGTAATTTTGTAGGGCTATTGGTGTGCAAGTCTATATTAGCAAGACCATGTAATGCAGGAAATTTGAATCTAACAAAAGGAAAGTTAGGTTCCTTTGAGCTTAAATCTCACTACATAAACTCAAATTAAATTAACTAACTAAAATGTTCAAAGAGAAATAAATTGGTGAAAATAACTACTAATAGAAAAATAAATAAAATATAATAACTGCATAAATGAAAAATTCAAACAATAAGGAACCTACTGTTCAAACCTAATAGTCTTGGCCAAGGATTCCAATGTGTAGCATGAATGTCTTTGTATTGCATTTTTGTCTAACATAGACCTGAGAAACGAGTCTTAGAATGTGAAGTTTGAACTCCATAATCCACCTAACCTACAAACATAACAAGATAAGAAAAATTTTAGGGGTTGTTTGAAGATTTTCCTCAATCAAACCCCTACTTTAGTGTTTCCACCTCCACAATGACCAAGATAGATAGATAAAAAATAAATAGATAGTGTGTGTCCTTATTCTAATTTTATCTAGAAGTAAAAGCAATGATTAAAATGAAAGATGAGGGATGTGATAATAACAACATGCTTAGGGGCACAAGAAATGCTTCCAATGATAATAGAAACTATGAATATTTTACATTATAGGGGCTTGAGGAAGCCGAGACAAAGAAGGAGATAAAAATAATGGTGTGAGAGCAATGTAGAGAGTTATGTGTAAGCTTGAGATTGCAAGAGAGACAAGAGAGAGAGAGAGAGAATTTTTAAAATAAAATATTTCATTCAAAAATGAGAAGAGGAGGAAAGAAGAAGACATAGATGAACCATTTTGAATGATTCTAAGTTGTTTCCACTAACTTAGAAAGGTGACAAATGGAAAAATGCTCAAAATTAGCCTTTGAACAAAAAATTATCATGGGACACCAGTACTACATGTGGACATTCGTGCTAGGTGCTAATGTCAAAATAATTTACCCTAAAAAAGATATGAGTCAAGAAGAACATAAGGGAAATGCAAAAATTACATGAAGAAGTGACCCTAGAAAAGAAGGTTTGAGCAACTTGAGAGGGAAAAACGATGATGCAAAGACACAAATGAACCTACAAGAACACTAAGGGAATGGGCACCGAAGTGAGTACAAAATATAAGTGAGATTGCAAGGGTATGTAATTTACGACACTACATTTTTCCCCCACTTTAGTAGGATTATGAAGTTACATGAATATGCATGCTAAAGTAAAAGTGAAAGATACTCAAAATAAATAACATCACAACACCAAAAGGATACTGTAGAGGATTATGAAAACTCTTCAAGCAGAGGAATCATGCACCCAAATTGGTAACTTACAAAATAAGTAAATTAGATAACAACAATTATGCACAAGACAACATAGTTAGAAAATATAAACCTACAAATCCATGGGGTTAGAACATCATAAACATAGATACACATATATAAAAAACATATATAACACATATATAAAGGAGAAAATTACATAATAAATAAAACAAAAACTAAACTTTTGAGTCATCACGGTGAAAGAGACCTCAATGTGGGAGGTTGTCTCGATACTATACGTCATCCCCAAAATACAACGGAAACAAAACACATAAAAGAATTCTTAAACAAAGAGGATAATTTTATGATTTACTGCTTCAAGGATAGAATGCATCCAAAATATAGGAAAGCAATCAATATAGAAGAGAGAACATGACTTGGACACTTGCTTCCTCTATAGCTAGGGATCATGTAAATGATAATGTTAAAAATAGATTATGATCTATAAAATTATATTATATGCTAGGTGATCATTGATATAAAAGATAAATTGGATAAAGCACACAATCTAAAAAGTTGCATTATGCTATGTGGCTCGTTGATTTAAAAGATGAATTGGATAAAGCACATAGTCTAACAAGTTGCATTATGCTAGGTGGCCCATTGATGACCAAGGTAGGACATATGAAGTCCCCTAATCTAGCAATTTGTGTTGTGCTAGGTGGTTCATATGCTACCTCAAGGTGATAAAATAAATAATTTCCATAGAGGGAAAAGATAGATAAGGTGCATGTAAGAATGCACAACTGAGCAACATATATGCTCCCCCTTAAAATATTAGCATGTGTAGTATGCTAATATTTCAAGGAAAATAAGAGGGGAGGAGAGAAGAGAGGGAATCCTCAAGAAGGATGTATACCTTCAAAATAAGTTATCCTTTCCCCCAAAATATAGGTGGGGATAACCATGATAAATAATATTATGTTGTTACCATGAAACGAGAAAGTGTGGTTGCACATAAGATTGTACCACCATGAATGGCATTGAGCAAAAAAATAAATACATGATTGCCACATAGTGGGTAGCAACAAAATAGAAGAATAATAATGTTTATCATGTAGAATGCACTAGTTAGATAGAGGTGAACCTCAATGTCACTTGTCATTTGAAGAAGAAATAGGTGCATTAAAAAATGGAAGAGTAATGGCACTAGTTAGATAGAGGTGAACCTCGATGTCACTTGTCATTTGAAGAAGAAATAGGTGCATCAAAAAATGGAAGAGTAATGGCACTAGAGTCAATAATTTGTTGTATTTTAGATTGTGAGGCTCGATATTCACTAGTGGAATGGTCATGATGACATGCATAAAAATAAAGTTTTGTTTGATTGTGTTTATGAAATTTATTATGTGTAGGAGGAAGAGTTATTATGTGGGTTTTGAAAATATTCAACAAGATATGATCTTGTTTAGATATAGGATAAGTAGTAGGAAACAATCCTTTATCTTGTGGAAGGTTTGAATTTTCAAAAGGAGTCATAGAGACATACAAAAATGGAGCAAGGGATATAAAAATAGGAGAAGGCTGATAACTTAAATCCACTATAGAAAAGTGATGTGTTGGTTCCACATGACCTTAACTCCATGTTTCATGTGTCCAAGATCATTTCCTTTGTATCCATTATTAGAAATAATTTTCAATCCACCCATAACATGTCTCCAAATGAGAGGGAGAAGGAGAGTTAGTGTCAAAAGCCTTAATAAAATGATAAGTATAAGTGCATGTCTGAGAATAAGTACTAGCTAAAATTAGAGAAGAAAAAGGATTGATTCTAGTAGGAGAATGCAAGCCATTTTTAATCGAGGGAATTTTAAAGTTGGATGGGTCAAAATTATACTCAATAGGCCCATGGGGGTGAACTCTAAGGAGCCCCAATCATCACTAGGACATGCAATGGAAATGAGTGAAGAAGGATTGTTTGAACCATCATTAGAAGTAGAATTTGAGGATGGAATTACATTTTTAGGAGTTAATAAAGAAATAAAATTCTTAAAAGTAGGAGGATTTGAAGTTCAGCCAATTTTAGCCAATTGACAATAGTAAAGGGTGTCAAGGTCAACATTTATTGTAATAATTTACTATTATGAACATATTTAATAGATTGATGCAAGGTAGATGGGATAAAACCCATATTATGGATCCATGGTCTACCTAGAAGAAAATGATATGGTAAAACACCTAGCATAACATGTACCAAGGTAGGTAAGGTAATGAGCCCTGGGATAGAGATATAGCAGCAAGAGAATTAGTATCACTATTAATTTTAGGTAATAGATCCATGCTAAAAATATTCAATGGGAGTGTGTCTAATACCTTTCATTTACATCAACAATTATCAATAACGAATCATATTGAGTTTACACTTCAGAAGATAGAAGATAATGTTATAGAATGTGATGTTTGGTGTGTCAGAATTAATGTACATTCTATCAAATCACTTACATCATTTTGTTTAGTAGAAGGTGCTGGTGATAGGAGTTGTAGGCCCTAAATCTGTAAGGTTTGATATCTTCCAGGTGCTAGAGGTGTCAAACTTGGAAAATTGCCACATTCCTATTTTCAAATTGGGCAACAAAGGACCAATGGTTGAGGTGAGTAAGACCTCCTTCACTTTTTTCTCTATAAGAGCAAAGGGGGTTTTCCCTAAGATGCCAAACTGATGATTTGAAACATTAAATAATACCTTACAACAAATTATACCCATTGCATAATGTATCTCAATACCGATGTCACAATATACATATGTGCTAGTTTATACAAGTAAGGTTGAGCATCTTAGTAGCAGATAATCTACCATATAAGTGTTTGAGAATGAGTTTATGATACACCATTGTATTGTTGTATTCATTCATACATGGTAGTAAAACACACAAAAAATAAAACTTCAAAGGTTTTTGAGTTGATTGGTTTGGAGTGTGTTGTGGATTATAAGAGAGAAAGACAATCACAGACTGGTGCCTTTATCTATTGGGAAACAAAGTCTCTAGATTTAACCAAAGATGCAATAACTAAAAACAAGGTAATGACTATGCCTTTTGAAATGCAAAGGTAAGCTTGAATCTACACATTCATTTAGAAAGATAATAGATATTTATAGAATATTAAGAGAGCCTACTTATTAATCCTCAAGCATACCCATGCATTTTGTTTATTATATAGAAAAGATACCATGCAAAGGCTTTGCACAAATTTTACAAACTTCTAGTTGAAAAACAAAAAATTATACATCTAGAAATGCATACCATACATAAGGAGACACTATACTAAGGTTGATTCTACCTTTAATCACACAATCTTCAAAGTTTTCAAATGTTATTACAAGTTTGGGATCAAACCTAGATCATCACAATATAAAATGGCTATACCCATAACTAGAAGTTGAAACCTAGGGTTTTTTATGAATATCCTTCTTCTGCTAGCTCTACAACTACTTATCTTTTGTTATCTATTTTCTTTCACTAACAAAACCCTTTTTTTGATAATAGGAACACTTTTTTTCTTTACTTCATAGGGAGGCATTAGGAAGAGGAACGAGAATATCAAAAACTATACAATCCCCCATGCTTTCTTGTACCACACTCACTTGTTTTCCCATGATGAATCCATACCCCTACATTAATGAGCACACAAATGAGGAACAAAACCCCAAAAATATTTTTAGTAAATTGTGGCCAAGATTGAATCTTTGACTGAAAGGAGGCCTAAGAACCAAAAAGGAGCATGGTTGTCACCTTATCTCACTTATAGTTGTTGAGAAATGCATTTAAGATCATCCCTATAGCCACAAGAATTAAATCTAGCAGTTGAGAGAGTTGTAAAATTAATGGAGAAAACACAAAATCTTTGCGAAATGTCCAAAATTCCAATTGGATCCTAAAACCTCGACAAGAATTTAAGGCAAAAAGATGTGGAGGGCGACAGTGAAAATAGAAATAGAATTTATTGGGATAAAAATCCAAAAGTCTACAAAAAGTTTGAAGTCCCAACAAGGAAGAAAATTGGGTCTAAGAAACTAAAATGGATCTGAATTTTTAGACCTTTGGTCAAAAATTCCAATCGGGTTTCAAAACCCTAATAGTAATCTATCAAAAGGCAAAGAAGGATTGGAAGCGAAAGTCCCGACCGGATATGGACCTTTCGAGATTTTGGTCTAAAAGTCCCATCGAGACCCAAAGTCTTGATGGGATTGAAAAGAAGAAAGGGAAGACCGATCTGGATCAAGAATCCCGATAAGATACTAACCTCTCAAACCTTAGGTCCAAAAATCATATCAGGACCTAAAGTCTCGAAGGGATTAGAGAAGAAAATTGATTAGGATGAAGAATCTTGATTGGACTTGGAAATTTTGGACCTTAGGTCTGAAAGTCTCGTCGGGAATCGAAGACCTGAAGGGATAAGAAAATAATTTTAAATGAGATTGGGAATCTTGATCGGACTTGGATCTTTTGGTCAAATTCCAATGTTCCATGTGGCACATTCTTCACTTTTGCGGGCTACATAAGGACCCACCATAAGGAGCTTCTAGACTTGTGGAACATGTGCCATGTGGAAACATCTCATGCTTACATGGGTTGAAGAAGGATGCACCATAAGGAATTTGCAAACTCATAGAAATCATGCCATTTGAAAAAAAATCATGCTTTTGTAGGCTAAAGAAGGACAAATCATAAGGATCTTTTGGACTCACAAAAAATGTGCGATGTGGCAACTTTTTCGTGCTTCCATAGTATGAAACTAGGAATTCTCAAGAAGGTTTGTGGGCTCACGGGAAGTGATTCCAATAGTCTTGTTGTGACTTGAAGTCCCAATGGGATGAGAGAAATTGGTGGGGTGGGATTTCAAAAAGGTCTTGGACCTTTCGAACTCGGGTTCAAAAGTTTGATCAAGATTCAAAGTCTCGATCAAATAGAGGAAGAAAAGGGAAGAGCAGGGTCAAAAGTTGAAAGCAGACTCGAATCTTAGTCCAAGTGTTCATTTAGAACCTGAATCCTTGATCGAACAAAAATAAAAAGAGAAGAATGGGGATTGGGGAAGAACATGGACACTTGGACTTAAAGAAGAGGGAAAAAGGCTATATTTTAGACATTCTTCAAAAAGGGTTTTTGAATATAGCTCGAGAAAGGGGTAACATAACCGTTAGAGGGACTTGAGCATGATATACCATTGAGATTTCTCAGATTGGCCATAACTTATGGGAAACACAAGGGGATGATAAATATCACTATAAATTTAATAATTATATGTGCTAACATTGGCTCTAATTGGGGATGTGTGTCTCTTGCAAGCACAATGAGAATCCAGATATCTAGGAAGCAAACCAAAATGGAGAACAACAAGGACCATTACTGACTTACACAACATCGTGAAAAACAAGGATCATGACTGCATACAAGAACACAACACAAAAGAACATATGATATAGAGGTTCAAAGAATCTCACATTTAAGAGAAATAGTGCTTGAGATTTGACCATGAACTAGAAGATCCATAAAATTTCTATCAAGGCTCCTAACGTAGAACGTTCCTTGACCACATTTTTTAGTAATTTGATAGGGCCCAACCATAAGGCATCAAATTTTCCATGTTTTCCTTTGTCTTCTATCCTAGAATTCCACATGAGGACAAGATCCCCAAACCGAAACTCCCTCTTAACAACCCTCTTATTAAAGAGGTACTTTACCTTTTGTTGCCTCAATAAATTTCTCTCATGGGCACCCCTCCTAGTCTCTTCCAATTTAGTCAACTCATGCATTATTTTGGAGATAACACTTTCTTCTCCTCCAATTTATTGCAACAAATTATACACTAGCAATTCAAGGTTAATTATAAATTTGGTTCTAGCGCCACATACTAGTTCAAATGGACTCTTCCCAATAGCATTCTTGTACGTTACCTTATCTGCTTAGCTAGAAAAATTTAACTTATCATCCCACCTTTTCTTATTTGCACCCAGAGTTTTTCTACTGATATTTATGATGCATTTTTTGCTTGATTCAGCCTATCCATTTCCCCATGGATGATAAAGTGATGAATATGTCAAAGAGATCCCATACTATGAACACATTTCAATTAAATCCTTGGATATGAAACATATTGCATTGTTGAGAACAATTCTTGATGGCACCCCAAACTTGGTGATTATGTTATTTAATAAAGATTCAATCACTATCTTTGAGGTTGCATTTCTTGTAGGAATTTCTTCGAGACCCATTTTGTTAAGTATTCAATGGTCACAAATATCCACTTATATTTGTTGCTTAATTTTTTATTTCCCCTATGAAGTCAATACCCCACTGTTGGAATGGAGCCTCTGCTGAAATGGTTGTAAGGGGAAGTGTACCTACAAATTTCAACTTTCCAGAAAACCTTTGACAAGTATCATATCCTTTTACAAACTTGGCACAAAAATCTCATCAAGACTTGAAGTCTTGAAGGGATGAGAGAAGAAGGCTAATCGGGATCGAGAATCCCAACCAACCTTAGACATTTGCACCTATCAGGAATTAAAGTCTTGAAAGGATAAGAAAAGAATATCAATCAAGATCGAGAATCTTAATTAGAATTGGATCTTTTAATCGAAATCCAACATTTGATGTGGCACATTTCGTGCTTCTTCGAGTTGAAGAAGGACCCACCATAAGGAGCTTGTGGACTCACCAAAAACATGCCACATGGCAACATTCTATGTTTCCATAGGCTGAAGAAGGATACACCATAAGAAACTTGCAGACTCACAAAAAATATGCCACATGGCAACATTTTGTTCTTTCGTAGATTGAAGTATGCATCATAAGGATCTTATGGACTCACAGAAAATGTGACATGTGGAAAATTTCCATGCTTTTGTGATCTAGAACTAGGCATTCTTGAGAAGGTCTGTGGGCTCGCAAAAATTGAGTTTGATAGTCTCGTCTAGACTCAAAGTCTCGATGGGATGAGAAGAAAAGGTAGGGATGGGATTCCATAAAGGTTTGGGACCTTTTGAAATTAGACCGATCAGAATCCAAAGTCTTGATCGGATAGAGGAAGAAAAGGGAAGAGGTAGGTTAGAAGTTGAGAGCAGACTTGGATCTTAGTCCAAGTGTCCATTCTAAATCCCCAATCACATAAAAAGAAAAACATACGAAGGGGGATTGAGGAAGAACATGGACATTTGTACTTTGACCAAATGTCCATTTGAGATCCAAATCCTTGAAAGGACCTAAAGAATGAAAGAAAGAAGGGGGGAAAAGGCTATCTTTGGACAATCTAAAAAATGGATTTTTGAATATAACCTAATAAAGGGGTAATGCAACCACCAAAGGTACTTGAGAATGATACACCATTGATATTTCTCAAATTGGCCATAATTGATGGGAAACACGAGGGGATGATATAGAGCACTGTAGATTCAATAAAATTACAGGTGCTAACAAGTTTCAAAAAGTGAAGATTTAGGTAAAAATATTGATTTCAATGTCCTACTTTGGCCAAAAAGTAAGACTCATTATTGTGGGATTATCCACTTAGGACACAATCAGTAAATTTCAAAAGATAAGATAAGATCTTATGAAAACTAACAACCTTCTTGAAATATTCTCTAGGACCCAAGTAAACTTAACATGTAAATAGGATCCACTAGTGAACTAGTTAGGTAAAACATATATTTACACCAACAATGGAGGTGGAGTTAGCAGTGATAGTAACAAAGCTATATTTAGTAGATTCCTCAACTTGAGCACTAGAATGGAGTAGTATCTTGTTGCATTATTAGTGGGGTCCATATGCATGCATAGAGGTGAATTTGGATGCCTATTTTGTGATGTGTTCCATTATGGAGGAGTTGCAACTCAAAGACGTCATCTATTATTAGTACAAAGGTTGTTTTTCCTATTCATAGTTCAATGGGAATTACTTTTATTATTCCAAGAGTTTTCTCATGTGAATGTGGCATATAATTTTTTTCATGAGGTAGATTTTTATGCCTAAAATAGGCCCATGGTATTTATCTCTTGTTTTTCAAACCTCTAATTTGTTTCTTGTTTCTATATTCTCTATACATTGGAGCCTTGGAATAGAAATTTAATAATTTTATTTATAGGTATATAGGTGTTGATATAATGTTATCAAATTGAAAAGAGAAATGGTGTTTCATATGTATATTATTGTTGAATATCAATAAATTATTTGTGCTTTCTTTAATGGTATTTTTTCCTAAAATAATTTATCCACATGTACATCCAATGTTTTGTGTTTCCTTATTATAGTTTATTGATTTTATTTTTATCAATTTTTAAAACTCAATATTTTATGGGTAATCCAATGTTGCATAACTAAAAATCATATTTGTGCATCACTTCAAAAAAATATTACAAACTTTATTAACCTTGATTAACAAGATTGAGTTGGTCGGTATAACATTAGTTGTTTCTTTTGATCACCAGTGGAAATAATGTTGTTACTTGATCATAGTTGATAAAATAATCTATAGTAGCCATCCAAATATGCCCTAGGATCAAGAAGTTCCCTCAAACTTTACTTTGGGCTGCAATAACATAAATTAATGGGGTATTCCCAAGAATCAATACAAATAGTGAAATCTTTAATAATACCCTCAAGTTTAACTAGGGAATAGTCAACCATTTGAAGGATTGTGGGTATAGGCCTTAATCCCTATAAACATAATTTATCTTTAGTCTCACTAATCATTACATTGAAGGTTTAACACCTAAATAAATAAGTGTATTTGGGAGTAAAAAAATTACAAATATATGTACCTATATTTTTAGACTCCCAAGATCTAAATATTTGAGAACTGAGATATTTTCCAACATAAGATTATCAAATTAACTAATGACTTGAATAATTTTTGGGTCTTATTCTTCTTATTCTTCTTTGTACATAATTCCATAACTATTTTTGTGTCAATAATAATATCTCTAATCACCTAAAAAACATGAATTTCAACAAACATATATTAATTGATTAATAAAGATAGAACTCTAGTTTAGGATCTTACTTTTAAATAGGAAACTATTTTAGATATAGGAGTGGTGACAGTTGTGCTAGTGTCTTAGAGGGACTAGGTTGAGGATCTTCAAAATGTTCAATATTTTCCTCAAATTTAGTGATTATGGCAACACTAGATCCTTGAAGTGTTTTCCTATACCTAGGTTACAACTCACTGCGATCAAGCATATATTCACATGATATGTTGAAAATCCTACAATCCTATTATTATAGACTATCTAATCCACCTTATTTTTTTAATTTGATGAAGGTTTTTTGGGAATTGTAGCATCCATTGTGGATAAGATGAAGTGAATAGTTGATTATTTGATGTAGATGACATAAGTGTCTTGTTATGGTTATTCATATGGAGCAATAAAATATTGTTTAGGATAGGATGGATAAGATGGATATTGCTAATAAGGAGGTGGTATTTCTTGCCATGACTATATTTTTATTGCTAAAATCAGAGTTGGTGTTTTGGATATTCATTTGGCCACTATTGATAATGTGGGGGTTGTCAACCTCCATACCATATAGGTGGAGAATAATATTGAAAAGAAGTATATCTTCCACCAAATCCCACACAATTATAAGATGTATTAAAATCACTAGACATGTAGGGGAATCACTTATGGTTGCCAATGTATCCTTTGATCTATGTAGTGTACAACTTCTCAATGTAATTAGTTTTTTCTATATTTGTAGGCAACAATCATAAGGTAGTATTTTGACATCTTCTAAGGATACAATTTTATATTATTAAATGGACACTTTTTACTAGGATTTCTCTTATGACAAATGGGACAAAATATAGCAATAACATTTTCAACTAGACTTCATGTTTCTTGCATGTATACAAATTATTTATTGATTTATCCATATGAATCAAAAGATTAGTTTTTTAAATCATACATAAAAATATCTAAATCACACTTAATAACACCCTTAATAACACACCACAAATCTTGACTTCTAGAATATATTCTTGTAAATAAATTAGATCTTGAATAATTCTTGTAGATTTCACAAACTTTATCAAATAGTAGTTTAGAAACATCGCATCATGAATAATATTTTAAAGCATCAATGCATTCATTATGAACTCCTTTTAGGAATATCATTGTAATGGCTTTGGATTCCATTCCAATTTGTCTTGATCTTTGAATATTGCATAATAATCTCTTCAAAAAATGTTCGAGTGTCTCTTCTTCATATTGTATCATCTAGAAAAATTATGTCTCAAACTTCTTTTGTTTTATATTAATCCTAATAATTATTTTTATAATCGTTACTAGACACATGGAAATATTATGGTAGGTACATCACACTCAAACATAATATTCAAGATCTTATTAAAAAATAGGATACAAGTAGATGATATTTATGATCATAAAAACACATAATTAGCTCCTTAGCCTGACAAACTTAATATAATGGAAATAGATAATGAGTATTCTTTCAATGCTAGTGATAATTTGTGTGTATTTGTATTCTTAAAATTTTTACACCTAATGCATCTTACATAAATTTTACAAATGAATTTATCAAACATGATTATAATTAAGGAAAGATATATAAGAAAATACCCACTAAAACATCTCAAGAACAAGGACTTTGGACATGTAAGTCATTTTACAATATTTAGGCTTGTTGATCTAAAGAATACATAAAAATTGACACATGTTATATGCTACTATTATTCATAGAGAGAGATGCACAATGATCATACACCATTACCATGATTTGTGTACCATAACAACATAAAAGATGGTATATTGCAAGCATTGAAGTGAAAGTTATATCTTTTGCTCCTATAGAGTTGGACTCATTTCAACCCAATTTAATTGATATTATCGGTTAATCTCTTTCTATATTTATTATTTAATTTTCTTAAATGTCATATTATTAAATATATTATGTTCATGCTTTTTTGTTCTTTTTACTTGATATTTCCACTTAGGGATGAGGTATTATTTCTTGATGCAAGTTATTTGTCCCATGTGAATTGGGAGCAAAAAGTAGGGGTATCTTTTTATCCAAATATTTTATTCACATTGATGACACACATTATAGGTATACAAATGGTACATAGTTTATACTCTTTCATATTATGCTATTTTTTCATATTTTATTTTCTTTCAAGTTTCTCTATTTGTGTGCATTTATTCATAGCACACACAACTTGGACTATTTCTACTCTTAGTTTTTGCATAATCTTCAAAGGTTAGGAGCACATGCTCATTCCATTCATTTGGTTTCTAGAAATTTTATATCTTTTTTATCATAACTATTTTCTTGATTTCTATTTAGGTATATGCGTTCATTTAAATTTGTATGGTCACCAAAGTGGGGGAAGATGTAGAGAATAAAAGTGCATATCTTATATTTTTCTCTTTTGTTTTATTTTATTTTTGAAGATACTACTAATATATGACTCTACACTTAATTAATTAGTTTTCATGCACTTATTGACCCAAAACCTAACTCTATCTCTCAAGTATGTCATATCACTGAATTCCTAACTTGTTCCTAATCAATTTCCTATAGCATTGCCCATCACCAACTAGATCATAGCTATAACTCTTTCTTCTAGATTAGACCACCAACATGGTCTCGTACTCTATTTTTAAATTTAAATTTATCCTTTTGCTATACCATCTCTTCTAAAATATGAGCATTGGCCAACATGCTAAAGGTTTCAAACTATGTTTTGAGCTTATATATTCTTGGACACCATTTTAGTTCATTTTGATCATCAAATACACTCAATCCATCTAATCAACATTAGAACAACACAAAACAAAATCCAGAATTTCCATTACAAGTTTAACCATTAGATTCTACCCTTATCTCTATTAGCATCAAGCATATATATTATTTCTTTGTTTTAATTTTGATTGGATCAATCTAGAGGCTTAAATGCTAGTAAGGAAGACAATCTCTCTTCCCTTCTATTATAGTAGGTCTCAATGATGATTCTTAGTTCCATCTAGTTTTCCTTATATCATTTAGAAAAATATTATTTGTAAGTATGAAAGATCAAGTTTCAACTAAGATAGAATCACACCCCCTAAACTAGATATCATTATGATATAAGTTTTACAATATTTTTCAAAAATAAACCTAATATATTAGATTAAAAAATAAAATAGATTGAGAACCTCCACCAATAATATAACCTTTGTCAACACTTTGCTAACATGCAGGCAATGAAATCTTGAATAACAATCCCAATATACAGAATGCAGGGTTTATAGCTTTGCATAAGGGATATATGCATTCTTGGTAGAATATATATGGGTAGGGTGAAAACTTGAAGTGGCCTTACTTTCAAAAGGAAAAGAAGAAAACTATGAAGCCCTCAAAACTCTCCAAATCAACGGCTGAAATTACTTCCATATGTCAGAAGTATGACTGCTAACATCGATGAAAGAATTTTATGACGGCTGCCATTGATGAAAGACTATTATGACAGCTGCCATCGATGAAAGAGTATTTTAGAGGCCAATTAGTTTACTGTGATTAGTTAGAGCTAAAACAGATTGCCAAGTATAATTAGTAAAAAAAACCAATAACAGAAAGTAAATAAAGGTTTTACATATAAAGAAACGCTAATTTTCTTTATAAAGTTTGAAGATAGATTTGACTTCATCCTTTTCTCTGGAAAATAGTCCTTACCGTTATCAACCAAGAATATGTTTAAGGCTAATTATAGAACAAAATTTACGAGCTTAAAGAATAGGCAAACCCATCCTGATATTTTCATCTTTACAAGTTTATTGTTTGATTGAGCGATAGTTTTTACTACACTTCTTTGGGTCTTTGTTTTTAATGCTAATTTTGTTGTAAAGAAGATGGCAAAGAAATTTAACACCAGCAGCTTGGTGGTCGTCTCTATCCTAATTGCCTCCTTAAGTGCAACCACAGCAGCAATATCTGAAGGATCTGGTACTTAAGTTCAAGTTCAATTGACAAAGTGATGTAAGAATGGTTTTTTTAATGTAATTATATTTTTTTAGAGTGAGTTTTTGGATTCATTTGTGTATGTTTTTTTATTGACGTTTCGAATCACATTGTGTGATCCGAAATGTCGATAAAAAAACATACACGGGTAAATCCAAAAGATCACTCTACAAACTTCATGTACTATAAAGAACTCATACCACCCAATTATAACTTGTTTTTGGGTGCAAGAACTTTCAATTCGAGTGAACTGTCTGATTGTTGGAAGGTAACATCGTGCAATGATTGCCCCAAATCCAACTATGATGAATGTATAGATGGTGTGTGCTGCGTTGCCTCAACTGCTTGCCAACAATGCAAATAAAATTTGTTGGTCTATTTGAAAGGCTAGCAAGCATATTTGTAATGATAATAAAGTTTGACGAGGAGACATGGACAAGGGATCATACATATTGTGGTATCCCTAATATCAATGTTTACAAGCACCTCTTAGAACCTTGTAAGATTTAGAATAATAATTGAGTGAAAAATAAAAGCTATTTGTAAGGGAAGTGTATATATTGTAGATTTATATTTTTATTTTATATTCAAATATTGTTGTGTTCAATTTGATTTATTTAGTGTATAATTAATTTTATTTTAGAATTCATTAGTAATTTCATTATGTATATAGGCTTAGTCTCGACAAATTTACATTTAGATTTCTTTATAACTTAGAGTAGGGTATGCAACATTTAAATTTAATGTTTTGTGTCTTAAAGTCAACTCTTTTGGAATATAGAGTCACTATCCCATTAGTCCACACACCAAATATTGAATTGAATGACTAAAGACGTGCATTTATAAACATTCCTACATCATTACCAATCATTTGGAAATAAAGTGTAGACAAGGACCACTCTAACAATATATTTGATTATAGAGCATCTAAAACCACATTTCTACATCATGCACCAATCCATCAAGTTCTTTGTAACTTCATCGTTTATGTGACATGACTACAATGTCATACATCATTATCTAGAGGCTTGACTTGTAACCACTTGACAAGTCTAGGTTTTCTCCTCTTTCCTTGAAAGCAATCCCCACTATGCCTTTTAGCACAAGCCTCTTTTAGAAATAGGGTAGGAGACTAGGGTGCAATTGATTCTAAAGGTTCAATTGGTGTCACAACCTTATCCAAGACTAGTTTGTCTAGTGTAGTCATGTCTAGGATCAAGTTGCATGATCTCGGCGCCTTACTTGCATTAGCTCAAATCCTATCAAAGCTTTGTCATAGTATTTCAAATTAACTAATTATTGATTTTGGCTAAGCCATCACAATATACCAATAATTCAACTACAAGGCCAAAGTTGTCATAGTATTAAAAATGATTAAGCACTATTGTCCCTTTGCAGCTACATAATCTTCAACTCTTTGACTAAATCTGATTACTATTCACTATTTGATTACTAGATAGTTAGATTCAAATCATATTGTAATAGTATAAATACATATCCTAGGGTTTAGGGTTAGAAAATTATTTCCTTGGTATTGATGAACCTTGTCATTTCTTACACCACCTAGAGTTTAGTCCCAAGGTGACCTTTATTTGTTTGTAGATTTTTAAATATATTATGGTGTATTTCCTTTGCTAAAATTATTCGGATTTTCAAACCATTTTAGTACAACATTGAATCTAGATTCTATCTAGATCTATCTAGTTCCATTTGTGATGCTTCTGTTGATTTAATTGAAAATTAAAAGATGAGTGACATACTTGAAAAATTATAAGTTCTCAAGAAGAATATTGTAGCCTTACATGATGATCCCTATTCATCCTTCATATTTAATAGGATTCGACATCTCTTCATTACAAAATTGTGTTACATAGACTTGCTTAAATATATTAGTAAAATTGTTGAGGGCACTAACCAAGCACTCAAACCTAATGTCAATCATGTTCAACAATATTATGAGGTTTTCAATGTTATTTCCAATGTCTCAAGTACAAATATATTTTACCAAAATATTTTAGGCACTAATATTACCATTTTACCAACTATTATACCATTGGCACCTATTCCCCTCCAATACCAAAGCATATTATGACTATCATTTAGTAGTTGATCAACTCCTTAATATATAAAAAAAGACCCAATCCTTGGATTGACAATAGTATGATTCTTGCAAGGAGGTTAAAAATGGGGGCAATAAATCCTTGCTTCCCCAAATTAAATATTACCAACCTGTATTAACCCCTTTAGGCCCAACCAAGGTGAAGTCATTAATGAGAAATAAAATCAATAAAGCATCATGATATCTCCATCTAGTATATACAATGATTATGTTGTACTCTTTTAATCAAAGATCAATCAAACACACATGGTTCTCCTACCATCATGTTTATTAACTATTATATCCCAAATAGTGGTTATCATGAGTTGTTATGTGTCAAATAATTTATTCAATACAATAATGTGGATAGAATTATGGCATATCATAGGTTTTTATTTAATGTATGGATGAAATGTTCCCTTTTAAAAATCACCTTTTACATAGGTAAATATATGCTCACCCTAGGACAACCCTAATGTGTTTTGAATATGTTCAAATATAATACAGACTATGGTGTAGAATATTAAACTTGAAAGTAGATACAAGGGAAGAGCCAACATTTTTCCAAAATATTATAACATCAAGTTGAATTAGCATGATAGTATGTAATCCTTAGATTGATCTATATACAAAGCATTTCTATTGGTGTGGTTTTGAAAGAACCACACAAGAATGACTTTGTCATTCATGATATGAAAAATACATGACATGTTACACACTTGTGTGCACACAAATTTCATGTTAATCATAATGATTCAAGGACATGAGTGACCTCGCTATTGCTACAAGCAAGGTGGAACAAGTAGAAGACTTACCGATTATGGAATGAAGTTACCATGATACACCTATGAGAGGGTGGAATAACACCTCAATCTTGTTTTTCTTTAACTTTTTCACTTCATTAATAACTCTAGGCCCATTGTAGCCATCAAAGTGACTTTTGGACTCAATACAACGTTCAAAGCCACTCCTACCCCTATACCTTAATCCTAGGTTTCTCACGCTCCAAATGGCCATTTGGACATGGCATAAAAATCAATGCACAAAAGTGCAATATCACATTTTTTTACATATGTTCCAAAGATTATAAATCTCATATTCCCAATTTGAAATTTCTAAAATTATTTTTTAATGTAAAAACCATAAAATCTCAAAACTACCATTGAAGAATGCTTGAATTTTTCAACATTTTAAAATTGAAATTCTTAGAAATTAAAAATACCCTTTAGATTCAAATAAGCACAATTACATTCTTTTGAAATAAAACTCCCATTTCCTAATTTTTAGAAAAAAAATCCATAACCATGACTTAAAAATGAACATTTTCATATTTTTGTACAATCAAATTTAATCTAATAAAAATGTATAAAATTCACTCTATAATGGAGGTCATATGCTCACATAAGAATAAGTGTGGAAAATATTAAATGAAATGACTCAAAATATGAATAAATGTGGAGAATTACCTCAAATTTAAAGCTCACATAATATCAATTTCTCTAAAATTGAGAAGAAAATCCAAGTACAAAGAAATGCTACCTTCCAATCCTTTCCTTCAATCCAAATCCCAAGCCCAAGCAATCCAATTCCAAGCACTTTCAACAATTTTTAAATTTGAAAAAAAGAGGATTTGAGAGAGAGCCCTCCTCAAAATGTAAAAATGAAAAATAAACTAACTCCCTTTTCCCTTTGTCTTTTTATTTTCTATTTCTTTTTCTCCTTTTTCATTTCACCAATAATTAAATTGCCTAAGTTGATTTCCCTTTTTTTTTTTAACGCAAATGTAAATATTTCAATATAACTTTACAACAATAAATATTTCCCAAGCACAATTAAACTAATTGTGAATATTTAAATGCTTTCTAATGCATTTAAATTATCACTTTTTCCTTTTTTCCTTATCTAATTTTCTTGATTCAAAATATATAAGCATCATTAACACACAAATATTTAACCTTGAAAATATAATTGTATCTAATGAAGAAATAAATGTAATTATAATAGAAATCGTGTAATTATGGGTTTTCCACAACACGTGGAATCTAGAATCACCACTTATTTACATACAAAACTATGAGGGAAGACAAGCTCATCTCACACTCAAACTAAGTGTGGTAGTAGCTATCATACACATCAACCCAAAGTAGAATCTCTCATATAACCATCATTGGGTAAATAACCAAAACCAACATACATAGGTGCATAAATAACCTTGCACCTATACACTCAATTTACACATCAAGCATACCTACTCCACATATATTATCCAAAGTAATGTAAAATCATTCAATGGGGTTTACTGTCACATATATCATATAACCATAAAATTACAATAATTAATTAAATGTAAGATATTAAGATCATTTAATAATTATATCTATGAGATTTAAATAGAAAAAACATAACACACGTATACATCTCAAAGTATACAAAAAGTAATGAAATACAAAAAATCTATTGGAAATTCAAGGTAAAACTTGCAGCAATATGAACTTAAGTATGTAATTGCAAATCTGAAATTATGTATTCAAGATTGTCAATATTATGATATGTGATTAGCAATTACAAATATGATTCAAGCAAATCAACAATACCACAAGTTGAGAATCACAAGTGACACAAAATATACATGGAGAAACCCTTGCAGATAAAAACTCCACACCCAAAGAGATGCAATGTTTGTATTAATCTTCAAGGAAGTACATCAATACAACAATCCTCTCTAAATTTTGACAACACTTCGTTGCTCTAACAACCTACAAACAAAGTCATGAAACCACCATCTCAATGCTCCAATATATAGAAGTTTATGGGAGAGAATACCACATATGGTATCTTGAAACAACAAGTAAAACCACGTGGAAAAACCCACACCCACCTTAGTGGACAACCCTGAAACATTGTGAAAATATTAAATGCTCACATGGCCTTCACATGGGTGCTTAACCCATAGCCAATCAAAATTGGTCAATATTGAGTGCTCCATAACTCTTTGATGGCTCTGATGACTCAAACCCAAAACATGCTAACTTGGGTGTCCAATCCAAGATAACATGCAAGAGCATGCACTTATGGGTGGTTCCCACCCAGAAGTTGGATGCCCAAAAGGAATATGCTCCAAGGATGCTTTGTAACTGTCACTGTAGTGGATCCACCTCTATGAATGTAATTACAATTTGTCATAGGAAAATAAATAATAAATATTTTGCCTCTCATGTCCTCAAGAACACTTTCCAAAGAACGTGGAGACACATAAATCAACTTAGGATAGCAATTATAATGTTACCTAACCTAACATTCTTGCACTTGATGTTATACATCGCAATTACATCCATGAGATACAAGTAAAGTATTATAATCAAGTACAGTGATCAAGGCCCATGGCCTTCCTACCCCAAGAGAACTTATCTGTGGTCACTCGCTTTGTAAGAGAATATGAAACATTATCTAAAGTGTCAATCTTCTCAATCAAGACCTTACCATTCTCAACCTTCTCTTGCACAAAGTGATACTGAATATCAACATGCTTAGTACAAGAATGATACATAAGATTTTTGGCTAAGCATATGGCACTCTAATTGTCATATCCAATCCTTATTGTCTTGGAATCAAAACTAGTACTTTTACCAAGTCTCTGTAACTAAACTGCCTCCTTAGAGACATGTGTAGCAGCCATATACTCCACTTTAGTGGTGGAAAATGCAACTGTAGGTCATCTTTTACTCATCTAACTCACTGCACCTCCAAACAAAGTAAAAACATAGCCACTAGTGGACCTTTGACTATCCAAGTCACTTGCCTAATCTGCATCAACAAAACCCTGTATGTCTAATGACTTAACCACATCATTAGTACCATGATATACCAAATAGTAATATAAAGTACCACACAAATATCTATACACCCTCTTAACAAGATTTCAATTCTCTCTACCAAGGTTAGACATAAAACTGCTCAAAACTCTCATTGCTTGGGCTATATCTAGTCTAGTGCAAACCATTGCATGCATCAAACTACCGACGACACTAGCATACAGAACATTAGAAATATCTTCAAAATCATCATCATAATTAGGACACATGTCTAAACTCAGCTGAGTACAAACAAGAAATGAAATATTTATTGGTTTACAATCATGCATACTAAACCTTTGCAAAATGGTATCAACATACTTACTCTAACTTAATCAAATCTTTCTATGAACCCGATCCCTACTGATCTCCATCCCAAGGATATATTTTTTAGCCCCCAAATCCTTCATATCAAATGTTCCAAAAAGTTGAGTCTTAAGCTCCCTAATCATCACCTTGTTGTTACCCATAAACATGTCATCAACATACAAGATAATAATTAGTATCTGATCATCAATAACCTTAATATAAATACAATGATCCTCTTCACTTATAACAAAACCCATCTTCAATGCAAATGCATCAAACTTCTAGTACCACATCCTGGGTGATTGTTTCAAACCATATAAATATCTATTTAACCTGAAAACCAAATGTTCAAGTTTCCTTTCACAACAAAACCGTCAAGTTGTCGCATATAAATTTCTTCCTCAAGATCCCCATGCAAGAAAGTAGTTTTAACATCCATTTTCTATATTTCAAAATCATAAGTAGTAGCAATAGATAATATGAATCTAATAGAATTTAACTTAGCAACAAGAGAGAAAATTTCACTAAAATCAACTCCCTCTCTGGGAGTAGCCCTTAGCCACCAATCTAGCCTTGTACCGCTCTAAACAACCATCTATTCCAAATTTCTTTTTAAATAACCACTTGCAACCAATAGGATTCCTTCCTTTGGGTAAACTAAGAAGATCCCAGGTATCACAACTATCCAAAGCCATCATCTCCTCCTACATGGCCTACATCCAAGACTTGCTTTCCTTTGAAGAGAGAACCTCCATGAAAGATCTAGGTTCATCGCCAGTACTCAACAAAGCAAATACACAATGGTAATTTGACGAGCTATACCTTTCAACTAGATTTTGTTTCCTTGTGTACCTCCTCAAGGTAGGAGTAATGGGCTTTACATATTCTTCCTCTACTGTGTGCTCATCCTACAAATCCTCTAAACTATCTGAACCCTCTTCTTCTTCTCCATCCTCAGATCCATTTAATTGTTCTTCCACATGTGCATCTTCTTGATTTTCTATTTTTGTCTCGAAGTGCATTGATTTTGTCTTTTCTTTTTCTTTTGGGTGTTCTTCACCCGAGTAAGCTCTAAACTCCTTGAAAATCACATCTCTGGAGAAAACCATTTTACAGGTTAATGTCCATTCCAAAGTTTATAACCTTTTACATTCTCATCGTAACCAACAAAGACGTGGTTTTGTGCTTTTGGATCCAATTTAGAATTATTCTCTTGAGGGACATTAACAAAAGCCTCACAACCAAAGACCCTTAAAAGTGAAATAGAAGGATTTCTACCTATCCACACTTCATAAGAAGTTTTATCAACAAGAGCTAAACAAGGAGATCTATTAACCAAATAACATGCAATACTTACAACTTATGCTCAAAATCATATATCAAGCTTAGCACCACTCAACATGCTCCTAGCTCTTACCATAAAGGTTTGGTTCATTCTTTCTGCTGCCCCATTTTTTTGGGGTGTATATGGAGTAGTCTTTTGTAGAACAATACCTACATAATTACGGATTTCACTAAATTCCTTAGAACAATATTCACCCCCATTGTTAGATCTCAACACCCTTATCTTATAATCTTTTTGCTTCTCAACTAAGCCTTCAAATTCCTTAAACTTATTGAAAACCTCAAGTTTGTAGAATAAAATAAATCTAGGTGTACCTTGAGACATCATCAATGAAAGTAACATAATAACTAGATTTTTCGAAAGAGTCAACATCCACTAATCCAAACACATATGAATGAATGATCTCTAATAATCTCTTAGCTTTATTAGTCCCATTAGGAAATAATGATCTATTTTTTTTTTACCAAACACACAATGCTCAAAAAAATCACTTTTTCCAATAAAATAATCATAAATACCATCGGCTTTTTATTCAAGATGGTCTTTAGACCCTTTTCATTTATGTGACCCAATCTATGGTGCCACAACATACATGCATTTTTAGTGCTAGTTAAATTGGAAGAGTTACAAAAAGTGGAGGCATTAAGCCTAAACAAAGTCCCCATCTAATATCCTTTAGCAATCACCAAACTCCCTCTTACCAATCTACAACCAGACTTGTCAAATGTCACATGCATTCTAGAATCATTCAACTTGGATACTGAAAGTAAATTTCTCACAAGTCTTGGAATATGTAAAACATCATTAAGCGTTTTAACCCTTCCATCACTTAAACATAACTTTACCTTTCCCTTAACAACAATCTTCTTTGTGTTATTATCACCAAGGAAAACTTCTCCCCCATCAAAAATATGAATATGAAGTACAAGATTCCTTGTGAGGAGTCATATGGTAGGAGCAAACTGAATCAATAAGCCAAGCATCATTACTAATAGTGTAACTAGTAGAAATAAACAAAGCATCAAAATCACCATCTTTTGAGGACTTTTTCATTGAAGCATCTAAACTCTTTTTCTTATTTTTGCACCCCTTCTTCACATGTCCTCTTACCATAATTCCAACACTTTACTTTGCTCTTCCCTGGGGTTTTAGAACGTCCTTTACACTTGTCTCTCTTTTTGTCCCTTTAGGCCCTCCTTTTTCTTTGGACCTTCCTCACACATGCAAGGCATATTGGGAGCCCACATTCATGGAATTTATTCGCATCTCCTCTGAAAGAAGTATAACAATGAGAATATCCATCTTTGGTTTTGTACCACCACTACTTATGACAATAATTATATTTTCCCAAGATTTAGGTAAAGAACAAAGTAACAAAATACATTTATCTTCTTCTTCTTCTATATTAACATCTACAGATTCAAGTTGACTTATAATCATATTAAAAGCATTTAAATGTTTTGCAATAGAATCGCTATCCTTTATTTTCAAACAATACAAACACCTTTTGAGATATAATTTATTTGTTAGACTTTTAGTTTGGTAAATTTCACCTATCCTCCTCCACAACTTGTATGTGGTAGTTTCTTCTAAAACATTCAAGAGGATGAAATCTACAAGACACAATCAAATGGTTCCTCGTGCCTTCTCATCCATTTTCTTCTAATCTTCATCAAGCGTTGATTCTGGTTTCTTTTCATTTGAAACTACAAACCACAAATCTCTCTCTTTAAGGATATCTTTCATCTTCAACTTCCACATCTCGTAACCAGTGCCCATTGAATTTCTCAATATCTAGATGGGAGGTAGAGGCCATGGTTTTCACTATTCTTCACAAATCTGCAAAACCCACAATGCACAAGCTCCCTTGGAACCAAAAAACCTTCAACACTTAAGAGAAAGTCATCCCTCACTCAATAGAACCACTAACTCTAATACCAAATGTTGGAAATTCAAGGTAAAACTTGTAGCAATATGAACTTAAGTATGTGTTTGCAAATCTGAAATTATGTATTCAAGATCACCAATATTATGATATGTGATTAGCAATTGCAAACATGAAAACAAATCAGCAATACCAGAAGTTGAGGATCACAAGTGACACAAGATATACGTGGAGAAACCCTTACGAGAAAAACTCCACACCCAAAGAGATGCAATGTTTGCATTAATCTTCAAGGAAGTACATCAATACAACAATCCTCTTTGAATTCCAGCAACACTTCATTGCTTTGACAACCTGTGATGTAAGACGAAATCAACCCTCATTCACAAGCTCATAACCACATACAATGCAACTCATAAATTTATTTGCAACAACACAAAAATTTGTAGGAAGTGCCCTAGTTTCTCATTCAAACTCTCTTGAAATCACATAACAATAAAGCAATTCTAAAATTTCATTATTTTTCAGCCATGTTGGCTGATGCAAACCATTACAAAACTAATATAAATAAAAAAAATATAACAACAAAAATCAATTACAAAATTATCTCCTTCAATCCAACTTCTTTTACAAGATTCTAGCTCTTTCAATCTACAAACTTTCATAGGAAAATTTTGCTACAATAAACATCTGAATCACCAATCCTCTTGCTGTTGGAAAACCTCTTCAAACCTACAACAAAATGTCTTCTTCCTCTCTCTAATAAAATACATGCCTCCTTCCAAATCTGAAACAAACAACTACACCACAAATTGCACAAAACAAATGCAAGAAAGAAGCATAGGATTTCTACTCTCTGAAATAAAATGAAATTACAACATTACATTCCTCGTCATATGGGCTTTCTAATTACATAATACGTAAGAGCTTGGAGTCACAATCCTTTGAAAAATCCGATAGCATCCTATTATGCAAAACTTCAACTCCAAAAATCCAACTTCTCAAAGTGACAAGGTATTAATATTTTGAGATGAGAATACCACTGTGGTATTCTAGAACAACATGCATATACCTCCTTAGAAAACCCATGCCCCTTTTGGAGAATAAATAATAAAATAATAAAAATTACTCAATGCTCGCATGGCCTTCACATGGGCACCGAAACTATGGCCAATGAAATTTGGTCAATCTGGTGTGCTTCATTATTCTCCAATGGCTCTGATGGTTCCATGAAAGAACATGCACTAACATGCAAACTTGGGCACCCCGACATGCAAGAGCATGCAAATCATACAAATCAACATGCAAGGACATGCGTTGATGAGTGGTCCCCACCTTAAAATGGATGCCTAGGATGGAATATTCCTCTAGGTTACTCTAGAAACATTTACCAAAGTAAATTCACCTCCAAAATTACAATTATAAATTACCATAGGGGAAATTACAATATTTGGAAATTAAAATAATTAATTCCTCACACATTAGCCCTTATTGAAAATACAAAACAAAGAGAGGAAATAATTTTGGTTGATGCAACATTGTCGATGACTGTGGATGCTCCTGCATTAGACACCCAAGATAGTAATTTTTTTATGAATAAGGATTCACAAAATGGAGTTGAGTGGCAGTACCACCATTTCGGATTGCAAGCAATCCTTAGCAAACTTCATAACTGACAATTAGACAAAAGAATTTCTTCATCTGCCTCTTCCAGCACTTAGTTGGGAAACTTGTCATCCTCCACCAAGTGTGCACTCTATTCCTGCTTCCTCTCATGGACTTACATCCACCATAGACCATCCTCTTTCACCACATCTCTTCTTCCTTTCCTTCATTCTTCATGGGATCCAAATCACCACAAAATGACCACCTCCACCAGGTTCCTCCTACACCATCATCTATAACCTCTATACACAAACATGCAACATCCACATACCAATCTACAACTACAAATGTAATCTCTTCTATAGAAGGTAAATTATAATCATTTTAAGACTAAAAATCATAATTTACCTCATGCTTTTTTTCTGCTCCAACATCATCTTCTTTGTCCTTCACTACAATATTTATCTTCTCACTTCGATTAGCAAGTTTTACAAGCCACTCTTCTTTTATTGACAACAAAACTTCTTTACCCTCTTTATTTGTTGCAACTCTATCAAGCTCCATTGCTGCAACAACATCTTCATCTACAACAATTGCTACACTTTCTTTGGCTGCAAAGAATTCTTCTCTTCTGTATCTCCTCTCTCAATAGGAGATCTCCTCCTTCCTTTCCAATCATTGCATCTTGGTATGATGACTTTGGTGCATATCATTTTGGTTGGCTCTAACATCCCAAAACATGTTAGAAGGCTTGTACCTTGATGTTTATGGAAGATAATTTTGCAAGAAGGTTTGATCCAATGAAGCCAATTGTGACAAAAAATGACCATGTTTTTGCTAGTGTTTTTGGGTACAGAGCATCCAGTTTCTAGATCTGCGTTGGTCCACGAATTAACATTTCACTCCACAGTTCTAGTATGTTTTTTTTGGCTGATAGAAGCATCTAATTCCATAACTCCATCTTGTTTTAGCTTTTGGTTTGAAATATATGAATGACATAAATTCAACCTAGCAAATTACAGTCATTTCATGTACAGTGCATATAAGTAGGAGAGTCCACACTTCTCCACAGATAATATTTTGGTTTTGTGGACTTAAGGAGATGTTGAAAAATGTCAATAGACAGTGAATTCCAAATGGCATAACATTTTTAGGTATGTGTTTCTGAATATGGGTATACAGTTAAAGAATTTTTGTATTAGGTCTACAGAGTTATGTGGGAGCTATTATAGGTCCATGCTGACATATTTCAAATTGTTTTGTGGATTGAATCTTGGCACGAGGCGTGTGTGGAATGATTTGAACCAAAAACTCATATATTATATATTTTGTATGATACATCTAATTTCACTGACCTAATTGATGTTATGCTTGAAGCAGATATATAAGCTAGATCATTTTTGATGATTTTATATGTGAGAGATATGTGAATGATGTGAATACATTACAAATTTAAGTTATGAATGTTGAGTAGAATATTAGAGTCATGTGAATGCAAAGGAAAGCATAATGTTAGATTAGAACCAGATGAGGTGTGTATAGTCATTTTATTGAGCTTCATTGAAATTGTATTTCATGCATATAACATATGCAATTGTAATAGTTCAATCTAGCCTGTGAGCCACAAAGTTTCTTCTATCTCTTTTTCTCAGTGGGTAGTGAGTCCACCTACAGTCAGCATTTCTGTAAATATACTATAATCGATTATAATATATTGTGAGCTAATCCTCACCGTGGTTTTTCCCATTTTTGGTTTTCCACGTAAAAAATCTTGGTGTTCACGTGTTATGTGAAGTTATTGAATGTTTCATGCTTTATTCCATTTACTGCAATTGAATCTGCTAAGTGGATTGGATGTTTAAATGTTTGAATGGTTTAAAATAATACTATTTCACCCCCCCTCTTAGTATTCCAAGTGTTCAACACATTAAAATATAAAAGTGGATGTGTTGTATACTTGACAATCTAGTGGTGGGGTGATTGGTATGTGACAAAGAATTGGCCTTGGTTCTTGTATTGTTCCTATTCTTATTTAGCCATTGGGAGAGGGGAATATTGTCATAAGTGTTATTTTCAATATACATAATACTAATACACTATCATGAATGTGAGCAACTCGAATACCTTTTTTTAAGTATTGGTGATAATTATTGTCTTACCCTACCACCCTTTGCATGTGACAACTACACTTCCTCTTTCAAATGTCCTCTCTTATCTTCTTCATGTTTTTTCCACTATCATAAATAAACAAGGTGATAAAAATAGCATAGAGAGCCTCATTGCTCAATGGAAAATTAAAATCACTCCACCAAATATTTTTTTTAGAGGTAAAATCTTCAAACCATGTATTGGTTCTTAAGGAAATAGTCTACAAAACATTATTGCACCTCTTTATCCAATTTTGGCTTATTCTTTCACTTTAACTTATTAGTATTAGGTGTACTCGACTTTCTTAATAGGATGGGAGGCTTTCCATGTAAATTCATGTAGTATTTGTCTAATCAATCCGAAGTCGAAAAGGGTTGAATCTCTCTCCTGAGTAAGTTAGATAAGGCTTGAGAAAATAGTAGTATGAAATATTTATTCCTATTCTTGAAAGGAAGATGAAGGAATAAAGATGAACACGTGTGATGTCTTTGAATTTTTCTCAAGTGTCCCCATGTCAATGTTGAAATTTTCCTCAAACAAGTAAGGTGTTCCAAGCCACATTGATGAGGATGGAAATCTTTAACCTATTGATGTAGAACACTATTTCTCAAGACTCTCCATACTAATGCCAAACTATGATAAATGATCATGTGGAGAAATAATAAAAGGATATAAAGGTTCTCCCTCAACATCTGAAGAAGAAGATGCAACTCCATAAGAGCTATCATAAAAGATAATATGAATATCCTCAATAGTGTCCTTCAAATTTGTGATGTGTGAATCAATAAATAACTCTACAATATTTGGCAAAGAATCATGCCACAAATTTGAAAGACTAGTAACATCCAATCGAATTGAATTGACATATGAATATGTTGGAGGTGTAGGCTCAACACAAGTCTCATGAACCAAGATGAATGGAAGTACACATAGGTTCAAGTGATCAAACTTCACCTTGGGTATTTGATCCACTTTAGATGTATGAGGGTGTAAACCAATCAATGGTACTACAAGATCATCCAGAGAAAAATGCGAGAAGAAATATAATAGAGATGGAGGATCAACTATCACAATCCCAATAAGCTCTCTAATCTGCAAGTCTTTGATAAGTATTCGATCATGTGTGAACTCAATAGTCTTGCCTACCCCACTATGTGTAATCTAATAGATTGATAGGATATTAGCCGAAAGAGAAGGTACACTTAAAACATCCACAAATATTCCACCTTCAACTTCAATAGACCCTCTCCCTATAATTGATATTGGAGCGTTATCACACAAAGTGATATCATACATTCCATGAGGCTCCAAGGAAGAAAAACCAACATATGAAATACCCATGTGGTGTGAGGCACTTGAGTCAATGATCCATAATGAAGTCGATGATGATGGTGTAGCAACTAGAGCCTTACCCTTAGTTTTCTCTTTACCTTTTTCCTTTGTCTTAGTAGATTCTTGAGTTGATGAGGATTTTTTGATAGATTTAGGGATGGTCCTATGTTATTCTTCTCAAGAAACACTCAACATTTGTGCTCATCATGCCCAAGTTTCTTGCAATAGGAACACTTAATATTTTCTTTCTTAGCATAGTGTCAAAAATTGCACACCCTTGTAATTTGACATTACACAATACCTCCCCTTTAGTATGAAAAATAAAAATACTTCAATTATAACTTGAAAACATCAAAATATGCATTTCTTAGTAAAATTACCCTATTCCTAGTTCTTTGGGTCTAATTTTCCTAGACAAAAGTATTTCTCACACCCACAAAAACTCACAATTCAAATAATGGTTGGAGTGTTACTGTAAGAGAGGGGGACCACCACGTGCAAAGCCCTAGGTCACAAAGGCCCAAGATGCGGAAGGCTGCCCTAACTTACCTCAGCTAAACGAGGTGTTAGGTTATGAGGATTATAAAGTGCTACAACCACTCTGCAATCCCAAGATTCAAAATGAGGCTAGGTGAGCTAGTTTTTGTGCTCAACATTGTATCTTAGATAGCTCTTTGTTTGAGGATGAAAGCGTAGTTTCAGGATGATAGCGCAGTGTGCTGGCGTCTCTCAGGTGCGTTGGCATCTGTATGACTAGAGGATCGAAAGGATAATGCAAACTAGCAGAAAACAAGCTAGCAGCGTAGCTAGCGACTTCTAAAAGAGCAAAACAACACTATGAAATACGAAAAGTACAAAGGTGATAAAGCAAATATAATAGAGCTAGCATGACAAAGATCATTTCGTAGAAGAGTTTATTCGCTAGCTAGCTCCTCGAAAGCACGTACTCCTACACACAGAAAGAGGAAAATGTTGGGTGGTTGTATAGGGGCTTGCCTCAGTCAAACCCCTGTTTAGGTGTTTCCACCTCCACAGATAGCCAAGAAAGCGAGATAAAGAAAACAAAGTAGTAAAGAGCACTAAAGCACTATAAAATAGTAAATGTGCTAACTCAACCAAGTGATAGAGGAGAGGAAAGGGAAGCTTACCAGCTCCACCAAGAGCACTCAAGGCTACTTAGGGGAGAAAATGAGAGTAATTGAGCCTCTGTTATAATGGTGTTTCATTCCCAACTTGCTCTACCAAAGTGATAGAGTGTTGTGTTTTTTGCTATGGAGTGCAAGAATGCTACTTCAAAGCTTGAGAGTGAGTGCAAGAGTGTGAGGATGGATGCTTGAAGTGTGTAGCAGATTGCTTGAATGCTTGTTCAAGGAATGAATTTAAAGAAGGGATGGATAAAAATGACCATATTCAGGTCGATTGGCCGAAGGGGGCATTACAACTTGACTCCCAATGAGAAGTGTAACGCCTCTGCAAGTTCAGCCGCAAGAATTTTCCAGGGACGTAAGCGCGCTGCGTGGACATCTGTGTGCTATGCGGGTGTCCCTGACAGAAAGGTCTCCATCGACGCTCAAAATAGGCACCAAGTGGGATGCAAGCAGTGGACTTAGGTGGAATTAAACCTCTGAACTTGGTTTTCTAAAGTGGATAAAGGAAAAAAGGGGATTTGCACATGGGGTGCAAAATCACTCCTATACTTTTTGCCCCCACTTTAGCGAGCACGAGTACTGATGAGTGCTCAGTAAAGTAGATCAAGGAAGGAGTAAGGTTAGAGATGTATACCTAAACCATCGAGGAAGCAAACCACGATCTCGCGTACCTAAAGGTGCAAGGCAAGCAAAGGACTTCATAGTTGCTCATAACTATGAAGTTGAAGAAATAAAGTGCCCTACAAGTTCTCGGTCCTGCAAGGAAGGTGTCCCCCAAAAACTCTAGCATGGAAGAAACCAAAAGGAAGCACCCTATAGGCTCTCAGTCCTGCAAGGAAGTATCCCCAAAAAAACTCTAGCGTGGAGGAAACTTGAGAAAGCAGACGTCCGCAGAGTCAGGTTGCGGCCACGTAGGCAAGTAAATGGACAATCGTGCAAACCATCAATGATTACGAAGTCTTTCAAGGGGTCCCTCGGGAACCCTTCAAAAGAAGAGGGATCCACTCAAGGGATTCACTTTTTGAAAAGTGAGGTCTAGTGAAGATGCCCCCAAGCTAGACACAAATGATTTCACTCAAGATAAGATCTTTCAAAGGGGATCCCTCAGGAACCCGTTGTGAAGAAGGGGTCCACTCAAGGGACGCGCAATTCAAAAAATAGATTTTATCTTTCTTAGGTTGATCCATCATCAAGGGATCCTTTTGAAAGATGTTCACTTCATAAAGGAATTCGAAAGGAAGAATGTGCCCCCATGCAAGGGGAAGGTCAAAGTTGTTCCTGCTTTGGAGGAAGGTTTTAAGTTCTTTCTTTATGAACCCATGATGAAGGAAACATGTTCCATTAGGGTCCCAAGTTGAGGATGCAATTCTAAAGAAAGGCTTAAGAGGATTTTTGAGAAAAGATTCATTGGCAACGAATGCATTTTCTAAAAATCAAAATGTTGAAGAAAGGCGTTGTCACACATGAGAGGGACAACTCAAGCAAAAAAGAAAAAAAGATAAAGAGAAAGAAAAAGAACAAACAAAGGGAACAGGGGGATCTAGTTTAGCGGGGTCAGATCTGTCTGTTCTCATATGAATAATAGGTAACTGCGGTGCAAGGCAAAAGATCATCAATCCCCAACCAAATCAAGAAGAATGCATAAAAAATAAAGTAAATAAAATAAAATTGGGTCAACATGGAAGGGAAGCCTAAATGCCCCCAACGCTTTGCATCATCCCCAATTTGTCAAAAATCAAGCACAAACATGGAAGAATGATACAAATAGAAGAAGGTTTACAAGACAAAAACCACGCCTATATCCAAGCACTAACAAGGTTGGCGAGGGTCATCCACGCACACATAGCATGACCACGAGGGAACACATCATAAAACACACACACACACACACAAAAGATCAAGAAGAGGTCTCCTAACATTGATCAGCCAAGAAGTCATCTGCTTCCCACTCTAGATCATTGTAGGGGGAAGGAGGATGAGCCTATAGTGGTGGGATGTTAAGAGGAAGAGCATCTGACCCTCCCGCAACAAGGGCCAAGGAAGAGGGCCCCTCAAGGTCCTCTCCACCGAACTCTTGTGGAGCTAAGGTCAGTGACTTCGCAAAAATCACTAACAAGGCCGAAACTTCATCCACAGAGTTAAACATGCACCCCATAGGAGCACCATGTCTAACTTCAGTGGATGGGGTAGGTTGCGCCTAAGATTCACCATTGGGCTCACCGAGTGACTCAAGAGTGGTGACAAACTTAGGAGAAGATAGGACTGGTTCCGTCACTAGGGCATAACCAATCAGCACAGGACCACCTTGCAAAGAAGGTGGGCTCCTCTTATGTCCTTTATTGCTAGAAGGACCACACTATACCTTTTTTTTCGTCGGAGGAGATGAACTCCCCACAGACAAGGCTAGAGGCGTAGAGGAAGAGGAGGAAAGAACCACAACAGATACAACTAAGGTAATAATCGTATGCATGGTCTTCGGGAAAGGATGGATATTAGCAAAGGCAGCTCCACCAAAGGAGCGATGAGCACTTGTACCCCCTTGGGGTTAGGTATGTTCCCACACATAGCGGAAGTGGGAAGCAGAAGGAAAGGAAGAGGGTGACACTACAAAAGGCCTTAAAATAGGGGTGGTCATCTCTTCCTCCCTTCTTTGTGAGGCAACCTGCTTAGCTAAGAGGGCTTTTTGTCGATGCTTGTGCTCGCGCACAAGGTGGTTTCTTCGACTCTTGGAGCTGGAGGCTAGAGGCTGCAAAGGAACATAAGGCTCCTGCTCAATCATGGGAATGTCCACTACAACCATTTTTGGTGAAGGAATAGATTCCTGAACGGGATCAAGAGGAACAGGTTGAGGAGCAGTAGGGGGAGTCAGCTCAAGAGCCTTGGCAATGGGCCTCTTTCCATTCACTGCTTTGGGAGCAGGGGTGGTAGGAGGTCGCGAATTGAATTCCCTTTGGGAACCCTTCTTTTTGTAGTATAAATAGTACCATGGTTCGAGGTATTCATTTGGGAGATCAGCGATCCTGAGCTTAGGCCTATGCCAAGGAGGAATCATCAGACTCAGCAGGTAGCCACTGGGTTGACTCATCTAGTACTCTTCCCAAGAAGGGGGAGAGGATGAGGTAGTCTGGGGAAAGGAAATCTTCTCTTTGCCTTTACGGGAAGGAGAGGGAGCTAGCGTGGATTTCTCCTCTTTCTTCTAAGAAGGGGGAGGGGTCAGTTTGGGATTCTCCTCCTCTTAGGAGGAGGAGGTGACCGATTGCTGCATCACAGGAAGGGTTAGTCTCAACTATCCCTTGCCCCCAGTCTTATACTTTACATAGTTCTTGTAAAGTAGGTTTTTTCTTTTTAGGAAGTGGACCAACTGGGGAGGGCCAAAAGTGATCCAACGGATATCCTCCATGGGACACCAATGGTTGGTATCTAGTGTCATGCACTACATGCATGACACCCTTATGAGAGAATTTTAAACACTTATGAATGACGAAGGTGATTCTGTTCATGGAAGCTAGCCAAGGTATGCCTGACTTCAGCCTAAACAAATCCGACTTTGAGATAACATCAAAAATCATGTCAACAACTCTGGGTCCAACCAGGATGGGCAAAATTATTGAGTTGTAAGGTTTAAGGCTCATACCATCATGCGTACGAATGGTAGATTTTATTTCTTCACACTTTTTCCTTTTTGTAATGAATTTAATACTAATGTTTCCTCAATGATAACATTCACACGGCTCGCGGGGTCTATCAAGACTCCTATCACAATGTTACCATTGACACGAGCGAGAATGTAGAGAGGTGAGGGTTTATTGTTTAAGGGAAAATATTGTGATGTAAATGTAATGTCTAGAAAACCGGGTGTAGGTGGAGCAGTAGAAGTCACCGTGACCATGTTAACATAGGCCCTCACCTGAGTAACTGAATCAACATGATCTACAATCATGTTAGCAGAGTGCGACGAAAACGAGTCTGTGTATATCTGCAATTCACTATTAGCTTTCGCCATTGATTTGTTAGCATTTTGTTTACTCCCATCGAGGTGAATGGTACCGTCCTTGATGTGGTCCTATATCTCATGACACAGGCACATATAGTGTTCAATATCATGCCCATTAACCCGATGGTACTAACAATAAGTGTTCCCATCATACTAATTAGGGTAAGGTTCTTTAACAGGCTTAGGACTTGACAAAGTTATGATCTTATCCTTCAACAATTTTTACAAGATAGAAGAATAGGATTCCAATAACTTTGTGAACTTTCGGTTATGCTTGAGGCCATTGTTATCAGTAGTGGAAACTACATTCGTAATGACCTTACCTTTCCCAAAGATTGATACGATAGACTTCCCTTCAGAAAGGGAGCGCGAGGAGGATCCCCTGAACTAAACAACCATCTGCTGGTACTCTTGTAAAGTTGCACACAAGTGTGCGAAAGAAGGGTATTTAATAAGGGAAAACTTCTCTTGCAAAGGCCTTTGTAAGTTCCCTATGAATACCTTATGCACATTAGAATTGGGTAGCTGATACGAGATTTGTGAAAAGAGCGTTTGGTAGCATGCTATGAAATCAGTGATTTTTTCGTTATCTCCTTGTTTACACTGGATGAGATCCGAGAAGGTCATCTTTGGCCTAATGTTTGCTTGAAATTGTCTAAGGAATTGATTAATAAGTTGGTCAAATGAGAAAATAGAATTGTCAAGCAAGGAATAGTACCACTCGAGTGCTATGTCCTTGAGAGATCGGGGAAATAGTTTGGCCATCAATGCATCATGATGGAAGAAGTTTGTGCATAGGACGTTAAAGGCGAACAGATGCATCTGTGGATCCCCTTTACCACCATACTTTTCAAATTTAGGTATCTCCATTCCTTGGGGAAAGGGAGTGTTTAAGATTGTAATCGACAATGGGTTGTGTCAGAAAAAGGGCTAGAAGATAGGCTGGGCAGAGGCTTGGGAAAGACTCACTAACTGACTCTGCATCTTACCCATATTTTGTAGAAGAGTGTTCAGAATAGGGTCATTAGAAGATAAATGGCTAGGGGAACCTCCCCTAGAACTGCTGCTAAGGCCACCTCTAGAACCGCCACCGGTGTGACCTCCGCTAGAACCACTATCGAAGCCACCGCCACTAATAGGGCCTCTGTCGGAGCCACCACCATGACCTCCACTAGAGCCACCTCCACCAGCACCACTTTTGCTACCAAATCCCCCACCACTCATCCAACCAAAACCTCCACCACTAGAGGTGACAGGGGGGTGAAGCTAAAGCCCAAGGGGACCTTGTTTACTTTGATAGTTCGAGTTGTTCAGAGACAAGAGGTATATTGATAGAGGGGACCGCGTTGGCCATATAAACGGATGCGGGAGGCATCGATACTCCTAACTATCTCTCACGCTCTTCGAAAGTGGCTCCTTGTACAAAGCTAGAACTGTTCGAAGGAGCACACACTTCGGTGAGACTAAGGAGGCTAGTTAGAAGCTCTGTGCCTGTTCGATCTTTACCCATCATATGTTTTAACTTGTTAACAACCTGAGTGACTCTAGCCATCTTTGGGTTTATTTCCAAGTGATTCTCTAAGTCACCCAACCCTTTAGCAAGGGTGAAGACATACTTTGCAGGAATTTGAATGGCCTCATACTCGTCTACTGATGATGGTGTAGGAGACGCAAGGGGAGTGGGAACGTGGTCGATCTCGTCAATGAAACCTATCTTGTTCCTTAGAAACCACTCTTGTGCGGCCACACTAACAGTGGGACTAGAGAAAAGGCCTATAGATAAGCCAATAAAGACCTTCGTCCATTCCATTAGGAGGTGTCGTATACTTCTCCTAATGATATACCCGCAAGTTGTGGATTAGGTGTGATGATTATAAACCTTCACAACACTCAGGAACATAATAGCCATGAAGTACATGGGAGAGGTCTCAACACCAACAGATGAACAAATGTTGGTTCACGTTAGGTTCACCAAAAATGTAAGATAGGGGGACCACAACGTGCAAGGCCCTAGGTCACAGAGGGCCAACATGCAGAAGGCTGCCCTAACTGAATTTAGTTAAATGGGGTGTTAGGTTATGAGGATGAGAATGATGAGGATTATAAAGTCCTACAACCATGCTGCAATCCCGAGATTCAAAATGAGGCTAGGCGAGCTGGTTTTCAAGCTCAACATTGTATCTCAGATAGCTCTCTGTTTGAGGATGAGAGCACAGTTCTGGGATGACAACGCAGTGCGCTGGTGTCTCTCAGGTTTGTTGGTGTTCGTACGACTAGAGGACCGAAAGGACAATGTGAACTAGCAGAAAACAAGCTAGTAGCCTAGCTAGCGACTTCTAAAAGAGCAATACAACACTATGAAATACAAAAAGTACAATCAGAGGTGATAAAGAAAATATACCAGAGTTAGGGTGACGAAGATGATTTCGTAGAAGAGTTTATTTGCTCACTAGCTCCTCGAAAGCACGTACTCCTACACACAGAAAGAGGAAAATGTTGGGTGGCTGTATAGGGCCCTACCTCAATCAGACCCCCGTTTAGGTGTTTCTACCTCCACGAATAGCCAGGAAAGAGAGAAAGAAAACAAAGTAGTAAAGAGCACTAAAGCACTACAAAACATTGATAGAGGGGAGGAAAGGGAAGCTTACCACCTCCACCAAGAACACTCAAGGCTGCTTGGGGGAGAAAATGAGAGTACTCGAGCCTCTGCTAGAATGGTGTTTCATTCCCAACTTGCTCTACCAAAGTGATGGAGTTTTTGTGTTTGCTGCTATGGAGTGCAACAATGTTGCTTGAAAGCTTGAGAGTGAGTGCAAGAGTGTGAGGATGGATGCTTGAAGTGTGTAGCAAGTTACTTGAATGCTTAGAGGATTGAAATGCTTGTTCAAGGAATGAATTTGAAGAAGGTATGGAGAAAAATGACCATATTCGGGTTGGTCAACCGAAGGGGGTGTTACAACTTGACTCCCAATGAGAAGTGTAATGCCTCTGTAGGTTCAGCCGTAGGAATCTGCCAGGGATGTAAGCACATCGCGTGGACGTTTGTGCGTCAGGTGGGCATACCCAATAGAAATGCCTCCATTGACGCTCAAAATAGGTGCCAAGTGGGATGCAAGCAACGGGCTTAGGTGGAATTAAACCTTCGAACTTGGTTTTGTAAAGTGGATAAAGGTAAAAAGGGGATTTGCACATGGGGTGCAAAATCACTCCTATATAGTTACTTTCCTGGTATCTAGTAAAATTACACTCTCTATTGGATATTGTGACTAACTAAGATGCCCATGACCTTCTATTTTGAAATTAGGAGTTCTCTTTGAAAAAAGGAGAGAGAAGATAATTCATTCATGCATACACACTTAGTTTGGCTTTATAACTCTTAAAGCTCTGAGTTTAAGTTTTGAAAAATACAACATCCTTCTAGCTCTTGCATGCCATCTTCTTTGTGGTGGGACTATGAAATAAAATCTAGTGATAGATTTGGAATCCTTTTGAGAGTTTGTGGTAGATTCCAGGTGGAATTTTCTCATATCGATTGCTTCCTTCTCATCGTGGGTAATCTTTCAAGCTAGTATTATGAATATTACCAATTTTATTATACTATAGTTAATCTATTTTCCTTTTTCCAACATTGCATTTTCTTAGATAAACTTATTATCTTTTATCATTATCATTTTATTTTATCAAAATCCTATTTGGTTGTTCATGGAGATCGAAAGACGATAAATAGGGGTTTGACTGATGCAAGCCCCCAAAATAATCACCCAACATTTTCATTTTCCTTTCTTATGTGCAATTTTATTAGGAATTTTGATTGTGATTGAAGTGACATAAGTTTCATTCTATTTTGGAACTGCTAATTTTTTGCCCATATGGGACAAAAACGTGTCATGATGCATCCATATGTGATTCTAATGTTTGAGGCCAAGACTCTATGCAAATCACCAAATCACCTCTATCTCTTGTACATTATATTTTTATTTTTATTAAGTTGTAATTTTATGTACAAAGGAAGATATTTTCACCAGTAGCTTACAATTGGAAGTTATATTAAAATTTATATTAATTAATTTAATTCCTTGCAAAATCTTATTAAAAGGATAAATTAGGCTGTCAAAAGAACATTTGACTCATCTGAATGTAATAAAAAAATTAATTCTCACATAAAGCATTTTTTCTGTCAAGTAAGAATCAATTTTTCTGCCTTAAATTTTGGTGAATGTAACATTTTGCATAATTTTTCAAATTTATAGAAAAAAAATAAAACATTTACATCAAACTCCTTTTGTTCTCAGCTAGAATTTAAATAGCTTGAGTGTTGTAATACTCTCATGATTTTTACAACCCTGTATTTCTTCAGGCGATATAATTAGAAGAATCATTAGACACTTAAACATATCTTGCTCAAAACCTCTTACTAGTCTTCTTAGAATTAGACCAAGCTTCACAACAAAATAATATTCAATGGGGTTACTCCCTAACTATTCTCCATTGTTTCTTGATTTTAATCCTTCTTCACCAACTAGTTCTCCTCTTACTATCAATCATGATGTTGCACTAAACATTTGAGCAAGTTCAAAATTTTAGAGAACTTAGGAGATTTTCAAATTGCTTTATCAAATGATTCTTACATTTGAGGTATGCCTATTGTTGATAATCTTCACAATATGCTAATTACCGATCAAAAAGGCCTTGAGTTTCTTAGGACATTGGTGCAACTATGCATCCATCTTAGGAAACATTAGAGATTCACAATTTAATATCACTAGCACATAATTATATATATGCCGATGCCATGGGATACTATTCATATGGTGATTGCATCACATGTTACGACAATTATGCCTTCTAGTGGTTTTTCTATTGCACACTCCTCTAGATTTTCTCTTGTGCCTTTGGTACTATTCCTAGTGATTCTCAACCACTCTTTACATTTCAACTTACTTTTACCACAACATCCGCAACAATTCATACATCTACCATCTACAGTTCTACTATGCAAACCTTCATTACCCCAATAAGCCACATGCTTGATAAACTTTTGTAGAACATGGGCCAAATGTAAAATAAACTTGATAAGTTATTTAATACTTCTTCATAGAATTTAGTGCAACCATATTATTGGCATAGCCTATTAGCTTTACATATTCTTAATACACCTTTATAGCAAGGCTTTCAAGCACCAAGATTCAAAAAACATAGTGGAAAAGGGGATCCCCAATCTCATGTCTCAACATTCACTACACTATGCAATTAATTTATTTTTCTAGACACATTGTTAGAAAACCTATTCTCACGGTCATTGAAAAATATCATGTTGGACTAATTGTACTCACTTTTTGACAACTCTTTTTATACATTTAATTAGTTAATTAATCAACTCCTTCAACATTTTAAAGCTAAGACTAATTTGTAGGTCACTTTCATTGACATCATTCATTGTAAGCAAGGGCCTAATGAAAAGGCAATTGATTTAATCTTTTGTTATCAATCACTATTTTCTCAAATTCCCTATGTGCTCCCTGATTTTGATATGCATAGAGTGTTCATAAAAAACTTGCAACCAACACTTAGAGATAAAATCTTATTCATAAAGTATAACTCTTTCACTCATCTTTGCACTTCCATTCGTGATTAACAACAAATTATGAGTCAGAATGGGGGCTCTTCCTCATTAAATCACTTTGATTATCAGGCTAGTGTATTTCTTTTAGAAATTATAATAAAAATAAGCCTTTCAATCAACAAGCTAGAATAATCACTATATCTAAAGATTTAGAGGTATCAATAGTGGTGCCTCAAGGGCATATATTTTTTTCTAAACTGTCCAATTCCTTATAGAGAATCATGCATAAGATTTTAAAAGACAACTTGATCACTATTCCTAAGATAAGGCCTCTTCCTTCATATAAGCCTTATCCAGTTTGGTACGATGAAAATACATTTTGTCAATATCATCGTGTTCTAGGGCATGATAGTGAAAGATGTATGTGTCTTCGAAACATTGTGTAAGACCACATCAATAAAGGTACCATTCATGTAAACAAAAAGAAACAAAAATGTAAATAAATTTGTTGCCAAATTGAACCAACAATTACAAATCTACACCAATCCATTCCTATCTCATTCTAAATTTTTTATAACAACTAAATATTTAACTTATTCAACCTCTATACCATACATAAACGTGGTTGATATGGGCCCTACATTATTTAGAGCTTAGAAAATAACATTCCTGACATATCATTTACTTCTAATGATTTTCCCTATGATAAACAATATTGACCTTTGTATAGTCCCGCTCAATTCAACCAAAAAACCATAAACAAGGTTCTTGTTGATCTTGCAAGTAAAGTTGATATTATACTGAAAGAAATATTGTTCATTAATGGGTTTCATAAATAAAAATATGATAGCTCTTTTGCAACCATTTGTAAACACTATGGTCTCTCTTTTCCTTCTATAAGTTCTATTGCTTTGATGGTCTAGACAGGACCTAGGTCAGTAGCAACAACATTTGTCATCATCCCTAAGACCAACCTATTTAGAGTCAAACTAGACATCCCATGACTAGTTTCTATGAATTGTATATATATATTCTAAGGGACCAATCCATGATATTGGAACTTATTCATGTGTATTTTATATATGTATGCCCACTGGGAGTTTGGTATGGTTGTTTTGATGAATGTTGCTTATGTTTTGATATCTTTTTTCAATTTGTTTTTGCAAATAACATGCAAATGTGAGTAATTTAGACTGACATCTACCACATGTTCTCTAAGATCCATACCATTCAACTTTAGTTGTGAGATTATTTTCCAAATAAAGTGTGGGAAACATATAAGTATAGATGGAATGTGATAATTTTCTAATCTATTGATCATATTATTTTTTGGTATTTAGAAGAAGATTAATTGTAACTTATTGATTGATAGGTAATAATATGGATGTTGATGTCCCTTTATAACCAAAGTCTCCAAGAAATATACTAAATAATATAACTAAATAGAAACCAAATTCAAATCTAAGGAGTATTTCGCTTCCTCACATATGTAAGAGTCCTTAAGTAGGTTTTAGATCTTTGTTTATTGAAGTTTAAAATGTATATCTTAAAATTGTTCAAAATGTATATAAGAAGGTATGCTTCAATTTTTTAGTGTAGGTTCCTCACATATTCTTGTACTTGCATTTCTCTTAAGTACTAAAGTCACTCATCTGTCATGAAGAAGAATACAAAAAGTTCGTTTATTTTAAGACATGTAAAACAAGTGGGAATACTTTGCTATTGGATAAAGTTTGATCACTTTATGTGGAATGGGCTAGAGAAGTGCTTTGAAGTTCTTTGTTAACAACTAGGGTTAGATGTTGAATTGATGATGTAATATAATGAATAGGGGTCTTTGCTAAATCATATAATAGTTCTTGAACACATTATATGGTTTGTTGAACAATTCTTGAACATTATTCTATTATGTGACAACTTATAAGAATTGAGAACGACAATGTATCAATACCCTTTTTCAAAAACAATAATCTAAATTATATTCATAATTTTTTTTTCTTCTTATAATCATAACCTTTATACGTCTTAAATGAAAAATAAAGAATATTTCAAACATACCTGAATTTCCTCATTTTACAAATTACATATATATTTAATTAGTGAAATTGAAACCTACTTTGAAAGAAGATAGACTCACCTCATTGTAACTAGCATACTTTGCATGATCTCCTTCCACCTAAATATAGGGCTCAACGGTCTATGTGGGCAAAAGCAATAGACAAATTTACCTCTGAAAATTTGAAATTGTTTGACACTTAAGTGTGATAGCTTAAGACTACAGTGCCTTATGAGATTTTATTGGCAAAGATCGGTACTTTTCCTTTGGAGGCCTCGACGACGATCCGGTTATTAAGCTACCTAAAGAAGGTTCAAAATATGGAGACTCATCGCTGGCCTAAGCTAATCGTGAAATAAGAGCTAACTAGAAGAAAGAACACCTGGATGAAACAAAATATCAAATGGATGAAAAAGTGGGATGTTGAGATGCATGAGTGCCCAAACACAAATGAAGAAATTAAAAAATATGTGAGAGAAAAATTGAAATATGCTATATGGATGAAAAAAATAGGATGTAAAAATGATTATTATATCAAAGAATTCAATCCCATGAGGGACCATGAAGAAAAAGGCCTATATAGGAGCGAATATCAAATGGAAAGCAAAAATGTTGATAGCTCAATTGCGTACTAGTTCACACCATCTTAGGTGTGAAACGGGCAGATGTGGTTCCTAAAGAGGAGTGGTAAAATAGAAAATGCCGATTTTGTAACATGGGTATGGTGGAGACGGAATGGCATTTCACCATGGAGTGCTCAGTGTATAAAGACATCCGGGCTAGTTATGGGGACATCGTGCAGGTTAATAATTTAAATACCCTGTTTGAAGAATCAAGGTTAGACAAAACTGCAAACTTCATCATCAAAATTCACTACAGAAGGGCTGATCTCGAACGGAGTTTGCAAACTGTTTAGGACCTTTCTGTGGGAGGCTCTTGTGCTGCTCTTGGGTCCCATAAGCTTCTTTGGCGACATGGACGTCATTCAAATTTTTCATTTCATTTCATCCCAATTGACTGTGCATTTTATTTTAGTAGTGGCTGGCCTCTTTTAAGTATATTGCCGAGACCAATGAAGGGCACGATGTTAACGATAAGTGCACAGCTAAAACGAGGTTAAAAAGATAAAGCAAATAAAAGAATGAGAGGAAGGGGGACCCACAATGCCACATCACCGATTAGCGCTTAGAATGTGGAGGATAGAGCGCCCATCACATGTCTTTTTAATTATGCACTTTGTCTCTCTAAGTTAAGAATGTCTAAATTAGAGCAAATTCCCTGTCAGAAATATCGTATGGGACGGACCACTTGCATTCCGAACTCTCTGGATTGAATCTGCATGAAAAGTAGGGCGGGTATTGAGTAAACTATCAGCCGAAAAGAGACGGCGGAAAAGGTTTAATACAAGAAGAATAGTTCCACAATTCCGTCATTTTTTCGGAGTATTAGTATCTCGTCCTTTGGAGCGCTTGAGCCGCTCTTTCAAAGGGTTTAAGCAGGTTACACAGCTCAGTACACTAATACAAATATCTGCGCTAAATATATTGAATGAATGAAAATGTACGGTGCAGAATATCAGTCTTTCAGTCTTTCATCTTTCAAATACCTGCAGCTTTAGTCATATTACCACATTTCAGTTAATTTTGAAGCAGACACTTTTCTTCTCCTTTGTTGGCCATCTATGGCGCTGTCCCTTCGCCAGGGGCGTTTCTGTGCACCAAAATTTGATAGGAAATTAGTCCGTCAAATGTGGCAGTGGAAATGCAAATGCGAGTCCAAGAAGTCCGCAAGAGACAAATTTAGTGGAGGAGATTTAGGGTATTTTTTCAGTAGAACATTAACGACGTTAAACTTAGAGAAGGCCAGAGTGAGTTTTAGGGTTTCAACAGCTCAGTCGGTTGCTGTGGTTGAAAGTAAAGATGTTAAAAGGCAAATTGGAAGCCGCGGTTTAAATGAAGAGCAGGTGAGTGTGGTGGAGACAAATGACAAGTATGTGAGGGTTGTGGCGGGTCCCGGTTCCGGTAAAACCAGAGTGTTAACTCATCGCATTGCGCATATGGTTACATGCTGCAATGTGTCGCCATCCAGCGTACTGGTACACACTCTAATTGCGCTGTTATTTATTGAACTTTCTTGGTAAACGGTGTTAATTTTCTTGGCAAATTGTGCTAATTTTCTTCTCAAATTGTGTGAGTTTTCTTGGCAATTTGTGTTAGTTTTCCTGCAAGCTGTGCTAATATTCGATTTGATTTTTCTTCACATATTGTATTAATTTTATATTTGATTATTCTTTGTAATTGTATTGATTTTTATATTTGATTTTTCTTTGTAGATTGTGTTAATTTTCCATTTTATATTTTCTTCGCAACTTGTATTAATTTCCATTTTATTTTTATTTGTAAATCGTGTTGATTTTCCATTTGATTTTTCTTTGTAAATCGTGTTAATTTGCCATTTGATTTTTCTCTATATTTGCAAATTATGTCGATTTTCTTGGCGAGCTGTGTTAGTTTTCCTCTCAAGTTGTGTTAGTTTTCCTTCAAGTTGTGTTAACCTTTTCCATTTGATATTCTTAATTGATGGTGCTTCCTTTTGAAAATTTCTCTGCAAAAGTGTTAGTTTTCCATTTTATCTTTTCTTTGCAATTCGTTAATTTTCCATTTGATTTTTCTTTGTAAATTTTGTAAATTTCACATTTGATCTTTCTTTGTAAATTGTAGTGATTTCTTATTTAATTTTATTTGTGTGAATTGTGTAAATCTCCATTCAATTCCTTTTTGTAAATTGTATTAATATTTCATCTGATTTTTCTCTGTAAATACTAAATCTCCATTTGATCCCTTTTTGTAAAGTGCGTTAAAATTTCATCTGATTTTTCTCTGTAAATCTCCATTTGATCCCTTTTTGTAAATTGCCTTAATTCCATCTGATTTTTCTCCTTTAATTGTGTAATATTCCATGGACAAGCAAGGACCCCGGCAGCTACAAGGCTGTTATTGTACACAGTATATCTCAACTCCATCCAAGTTTTGTACTCTTTTTTATCCAATATTTTAGCTCTAACTTCAAGATCCCATTTTTAAGAATTGCTATGCATGGTAAATCTTGATTTCAACTGTGTTATATCTTCTTTTGTATCCAATATTTCAGCTTTATTTTCTAGATCCTTATCAAGGATTAATTTGCATGGTGTATCTGGTTTCCAGCTATTCTTTGTTGTCTTTTGTTTCCAATATTTCAGCTGTAACTTCTAGACCCCTTTATAAGGATTAATTTACATGGTATATTTGGATTCCAACTGTGTTCTATCCTCTTTCGTTTCCAATGTTTTGGGTTTAGCTTCTATCATTTTTAAAGATTAATTTACAATCTATATTTGGTTTCCAACTGTGTTCTATCCACATTTGTTTCTAATGTTTGGAGTTTAGCATCTAGGCCCTTTTTCAATGGTTATTTTGCATGGTACATGATATGTAGAACACTAACGCTATGCCTCCAGTGATCACCAATAATGGATTCTTATGTCAACTCCCAATTCAATCCTCAAAAATTACTGCTTAGCATCTCAATAATATGTCAAATTCGGTGTTAACATGTTCAATAACTTACAACAATGTGGAAGCATGAAATACAACACTCACACACACAAGAAATAACACATCACCAACTTTCCCTTGGAAGAAAACCCTAATAGGCCAAAACTCCAGCAAGAGTATGCCAAAGGCATCTCATTCACTGTCTCAGGCATCTTTTCAAGAATCACAACACCATTCAGGCTAATTGGAGCTTTAACAAAGCTCATAAACTCCTTTAACCTATTATTCAACCTTGCAAACATGAAACCTTGATTCTTTGTGCTTGCACATGTGAATTGAACTTCAAAAGAAGTTTTTTCCAACTGATCCAATCTTGTAATGAAATGAATGATTTTAATGACGTCCACGAGACTAAACAGTCTATGGGACCGAGACCAACAACTTAGTTTGTCTCCAAACTCTTCTCCAGGTCAGATCTCCTGCTATTAATTTTGACTAGGAGGCTGGCCGTCTGATTCATCTTATCCTCCTGAAATAACTGCTGCATATTGTCCACATTCGAAATATTTGAGTACTGATTACGGATATTTTCATACGCTGTGCATTCCATGACGAAGTGCCACTCCGTCTCCACCACTCCCTTATTACAAAATATGCACGTTCTTTCTTCCCAAGTTTCCTTAGGTGTCTTCCACCTACCAGTCTCACATCTAAGATGGTGGGACCCCGTCCTCAATTGAGCAATTAAAAGCCTCACTTTCCCTTTAATAGTTGCACCTAAATAGGGTTTTTCACCATGTTCCTTAGCTGGGTTAAACTCTTTGATGTAATAAGCTTTTTTTCGCCTGATCTGATTTGACCACATGGCAGTCCTGAAATTTTCCTTCACATAGATCTTTATTTCACTATTGGTGCCAGGACATTCATGTAATTCGATGTCCCACTTGTTCAACCACTTGATGTTCTGTTTCATCCAAGTTTTCTTTCTTCGAACTAAAATCTCCTCCATAACCGTTTTGGGCCACCAGTGGTTATCCATGTTTTCGACCTTTTTTAGATTACTTAACAATCGGGTTATCGCTGAAGCTTCCAAAGGAAAAGCCCCCGCTTCAGCTAAAAGAATTTCATAAGGAACAGTGGCTTTACCTTTGAGATTGCTTGTTATTAGGTGTTTCTGGATTCTTTCTAACTGTCTCCAACTGCACTTTGACGTGTTGCTTCCTCACACTTCGCACCCATAAAGCACAACCGGAGTGACAAGTAAACCAAAAAGGATTTTCTTGGTTTTCCGATCCCAAAGTTCAGCTTTTCTACACCTATTTTGAAGCAGGTAATAGGCTTTCCAACCTCCTTGTATCCTTTTCGTTCTGCAGTTTCCCAACCGAGCTTATAGTGAAGTCAATCCCAAGATATTTGTATTCTTTCACTATATCAAGTGGGCTGCCTTCAAAAGAAAGGTATGCTGTTTAACTTTTCTATTCAACGAGTAAATCATGATTTTGGTTTTGAGGTGTTCACTTGCATCCAACTTTGTAATGTCCCCTTCTCACAATGATCGTTTCGTTGACCGTTGGCCTATTCCGGAGACCCGTAGGCTGTCGGATGGTGAAATTAGGGTTTCCAAGTTTTGAGGTGGTTGTTGCTTGGAGTTTGGGTTTCTGACTGCGGATTCTTTCTGGGTTTTCAGAGAGCTTCGCAGTGGTGTGTTCAGTTTGGCATTTCGGGCAACTTCGCGAATTTACTATTTTTAGTAAATTCTATTTCTGGCAGTGGACAGTTCGGGTACAGTTCAGTTGGGTCACTTCTTCAGTTGTTTCAGCTGGCACTTCAGTTCTTGGCCTTGGGCGCATTTTTCTGGGAGAGATAAGTAATTTCATTATAATATTATTATTTTAATATTATACCCCTTGCCTAGCAGTGCAACTTTAAGTTGTTTTTAAAAAGGGGACTTTTGAGGGTCCAGGCGTCATAAGGAGATAAATTATAATTTTAAAATGTCAAATATTGAGACAAGTAAGTGGGACGCCCTTTTGAGAAGATTATTTTATTTTAAAAAGTGAAATGTTTTATTGTTGAAAATGGACGCCATCTTTGGAGGGAAAAGGTGAATTTGAAATTAGGGTTTGGGCGCCCTTGGAAGCTTCTAGATGTTTCTCTCTCGTCTATATAATCAGGCCTCAGCTCTTCATTTGGCATCTTCTGTCTACTACACCGTTATGCTGCTGGATTGATTTCAGGCACTCGCTTCGAGGAAAGCACACCTCCTAGCATTGGCTCATCTTCTTGCTTGAAAGATAGCAACTAGTTGAGAGGTTAGCTTGTAGTTGAGTTATTTCATATTTCAGTTGTGTGGTTTGCATTTTGGAGTTCTAGTTTGTGTTTTGTCATATTTCTGATGTTGCTGAATGTCATTGAAGAATGTAAGAATTGCTCACAAGTCAGAAAATAAAAATGTTATCATTCTGGGTATTGCATCTATCTGTTTGCCAATATAGGGCGACCTTTCTAGCTAACTTTCAGATTTTAATTGTGAGTCTTTATTTTTATTGAGTAAAAATCGCCCTTGCTGCTGGGCCGTACCATTTAGGGGGTGTCTTGGAATGTGTGCAAATCAATGAGAGTTATTTAGAGTGGTTTTGAGCTTTCACATTGGGCGCCTTCATCATATATGCAATCTGCACTTCGTCTGGTGTCAATAGGATGTGATTTGAGCAAGTTATGAACATTTAAGTGGATATATTGTTGCAGATTTTCATCGTTCTATGTGCAGGTCTGATACAACAGATTTAAGATAATTGTTCCTTGGTTGAGATTCAAGTATTGGACATCAAGTTTGATATTGTGAATGCTTACTAATCATATGCAGCTTGGAAAGACATAACATTTCTGTTATGAGTATATTCTATCTTATTGTAAGCTGTTAGTAGTACTATCAGCATTCCAATCTTATATCTCATTTCTCTAAATTGTAATTCCCACTGAAGAAGTGGAAGGCTTTTTTACTTTCTTGCATTAGTTTCCTATTCTCCATATGGTCTACACATACTTGGTGTTGCTGTAGATTCTCTCCCGAATCGTGTCGTCCCGGCGCTCTTTTTCTGGTTGTGTTCTTTTTGCTTGAGATCCTCTGACCAATGCTCACCTTGCCCATCGGGATCCTGGTGTACATTCTGGTTAGAGTTACTTTCTCATCGTTCTGGTTTATGCTAACCTTAACGGGTGCGTGTTGCATTGTAATCATTTGTGAAAAAAAAAAAAAATTGGTCCGATCATTACAAACTTCCTGACAAAAGTGTTCTAGGGCTTTTAAATGTTCTCTTAACCCATGAGCTGTTTTTGAAATTAAGATAAGATCGTCAGCATATAGAAGTAATTTCACTACATAACCTGCCAATTGGATACCATCCCCACCATCCTTGTTTAACCAAGCTTCCAACTTATCAATGTATAGCCCAAAAAGCGTGGGAGATAAAGGGCAGCCCTGCTTAACTCCAATGTCGCTGCCAAAACATTCTGACATACCTTCACTTGTTCTGATTTTAGCACTAACCTTCTCATACAACCTGTGAACAGCTGCTCTATATGCATTTGGAATGCCTAATTCTTCGATCCTATACCATAATTTGTCCCTAGGCACCGTGTCGAAAGCCTTCTTAAAATGAAGTTTTTGGTGTAGAATTTCCACTCTTTGTCCATCTTAGAATGAAGTTTTTGGTTTCGCTAGTAGGAAATCACTGTGACAATTGGCCATTTACTGCTTCCTCTAAGAGTTTGCCACTGTATCCTTTGTGTTCATTGCATTATAGTGAGCATTTACTGTGGTGTTCACATGTTGACCATGATGAACATATGCTTGCTTCATGTTGCAAGTGGTGATTTTGCCATTTTGCCTTTTCTTCCTCATCCTGATGTTTGAAATTTGAATTACAGGTCATTGGGATTTTCTAGACCATCCTGGCTACCCTCCAAATCACCTCATAAATTGCTATGTATCATTAATCATTGGTTTTACATTGGAAAGAGTCACCTAGTTACAAGTCCTAAAATGAATGCACCATGTGACCCCACTGGTCCAGCTTGAGTAACTAGATTTCAGAAACCATACCTCCCCAATCAGGAGGCTTTTGGTTCCTAAACGCGTAGGAACTAGTCAAATGTGGGAATCTCTTTCTCACTTCCTCTTTGGAAACCCGCTTGGGCTTGCTTGGGAGTTTCCCTTTGAGAGCTATCAGCAGCATTGCATGCTCACTACACTTGGGTTGCCTCATTTTCTTGTTAAGATCAATGCAATCTTTCAATTCCTCTGGCTACTTTAATGCAAAATCATCCATAGATGGTAAGACAACCTCATCTTCTTTATTCAACAAAGAAGGCTCAAACAATCACAACTTGTCAACATTGGTGATTGAGAAGTTTTTCATGTACTTGAGAAAATCCAACCTGAAAGTGTTCTGCTCCTCTTGTTCTATGATCTTGAAAGGACTATATCTGAGAGGAGTAAGTTTTCTTGAAGACCCTTGGAGCCTCTCTTTTTCCAAGCATACCTATACCTTGTCAACAATGCAGAACTTGTGCTCCACTATATGGTGATCATGTTGGCATTTATACCTGGCTCAAGACTCCTTGAGTTTCTCTTGTACATGGAGATGTATTTATCTAACTTTGTCAATGAACTTTTTAACTTTTTCCACCTCCGAAACTCCTTATTTTCAACCTTTTCTTGACTATCCCAAACACATGTCCAAAGGGCTATATGGCAAGTAGTCAAACAAGCTTCAAAGGAGATAAATTTGTAGATGCGTGAATGTCCCTGTTATAAAGTGCTGTGTGTATGTCAAATGTTCATCCCAGCCCTTAGGGGATATGGCTGATTTACCCACAAAGCAACTGTACCAATTTTTTCTTCACTAACTCTGTTTGTATCCATCCTACTCCAAAGATTGCACCAAAACTTGCTCAAGGACTGAGCATGTCTATCAGATATGATGCTCTCTAGCAGTCCAAATGTATCCATACATGTCTGAAGAATAACTCAGCAGCATCACTCTCGGTTAGTGTCATTTTGCAAGCCATTAAAACCTATATATTATTAATTGGTCTACAACAACAAAGATGTAGTCATGCCCATGCCTTTTCTTTAGTAAACCACCCACAAAGTCCATGGAGATGCTCTCCCATGGCCTCTTAGGAAAAGGCAATGATTGGTAGACCGTAGAGCCTAAGCTTCCAATTGTTTACTGGCTTATGCTACATAATTGATAGCTTGTAATAAACTTGGAAACATCCACTTGAAGATAGGGCCAATATACATATCGCTGAAGATTTGCAACACTCTTGGTCACACCAAAGTGTTGTGCAACCCATGATGTATGTATCTCTCTTATGAGCATGAGCCTCCTTTGTTTAAGCACATAGAGTGTTTCCAGCCTTGTAGAGAGGCCCATATAGGAGATACTTATCATGTTGAGCACACGGTGATACTGAGAGGGGGGTGAATCAATATCTAACAATCTTTTACTTTTCAAAACTCAATCACAATTAAAATCATTCAAGTAAGATCTAGCAATTAGGAATACAATTGCATATATATTATAGTTTAATCTTCTGCTTCTTGTAGGCTCCAACCTACTATCAAAGTCTCAAATCTCTGTACAAACTGAGCTTCAACTCAGCAAGAGGCTTCAACCTCAACTAGATAGGCTCCAACCCTCACACACAAACTGAGCTCCAACCCAAAAAGAGGCTCCAACCTTAATTTGATAGGCTCCAACTGATTGGAGGCTTCAACCCCCACAAATCTGATCCAAACTTTCTGCCTTATAAATCTGATAACTAATCACAAATCTGATCCAATGTCAAGTCTGATTCAAATCATTTAATCTCCAATATTAACCTTTCTTTCAAATCTGATCAGTATTTTGCACAATATCTCTCTCAAATTTGATCCAATCTATGCACCAATTCTTTCACACAACTGATCATAATCATGGCATTATTTTCTCATAATTTTCTGTCTTACCATCTGCTCAAATTCACTTTTCAATCTGCTCTTTTACTCAGAAAAATATGTAATGTCCCTAATTGGGAATGCTTAAATCTGCCCTAATTTTCTTGCTTAAATAAACAATGAGTTTAGAGAGTACCTTTCTTTTGAAGGTTGAGCCCTGCTGTCCTGGTAGCCAACTCTTCTATACCTAAGGGCAGCACCCGTTGAGACAACGGCAAGTACCCCCTTGGCCCATGTGGGCTCATCTTGTCCCCTCTTGGGTGGCGTATCTAGAAGATGCCCTCTCGCTATACTCCCGCGGCAATCCTCGTAGGGTAAGTGAAGTCGGAGCGGGTGTCTTAGTAGCCAGCTCTTCTAGACCCAAGGGTAGCACCTGTTGAGGCAACGACAAGTACCCCCTTGGCCCATGTGGGCTCATCTTGTCCCTCAGGTGGCGTATCTAGAAGATGCCCTCTCGCTGTACTCCCTCAACAATTCCACCCTTCCCTTATCCATGGTGTGGGTATGTAGTAGGGTCCTTCCGACCCCACCCTGCTGATGAAGGGTCAGTCCACCCCTACTACATGGGGGTAGGTGGAGTACGGGGACCTTGTTGTGATCTTTTCACACATCACCCCATTGCAAATGGGGACCCCCTAATTTTTGCTCCGTTCCTCGTCTTTTGGCTTTGGTTTTCTCTCTCTCTCTCTCTCTTCTGCTGTTTGTCTTTCCGGGGTATGCCCACCTTTGAGATTAAATGTGAAATTTTGGCCAAGTTTGTAGAATTAGGGTTTGCATTTTTCTGGTTAATTTGACGTCAAACAGAGTGAGTAAATTGAAATTTGAGACTAGCATTGTTGTTAGCATGCTTCCAGCAAGTTCCCAACAAAATTTCATCAGATTCTGACAACTTACTATTTTTAGTAAGTGTTCAATTCAGGGCGTTCTCTCAGCACTGTTACACTGCATCCAGAACATGTCAAGCTGCTCGTCTGCAAATTTTGAGCTGAAACGGACAACTGTCTATTTTTAGCAAGTTCAGCCTTAGGAGTAGATTTTAGGGTTTATATGCGAAGTTCTTCAATGCATGTTTGGAGATTCTTTTTGGGTTTTCTGAGACCTACGTGGTGATATAACATGCAAAATGAGATGACGACTTTCAGTATTCAGCCTTCAGAGACTATTTTTAGGGTTTGCATGTTGAAATTTTCTTCGCATGTCTGAACATTCCTTGTGGGTTTTTCGAGGGCTTCGCAGTGGTATAACATGCAAAACAGGATCAAGACTTTTTCAGGAGCCATCTTCAGAGGCTATTTTTAGGGTTTGCATACAGGACTTTTCAGCGCATGTCAAGTGATTCTTTATGGGTTTTTCAAGAGCTACGCAATGATGTGACATGCAAGGCAAGATGATCACTTTTCCGGGAACTTACTATTTTTAGCAGATCCACTTTGGCAGCCCCCTCCAAGCACATCAGGAACATGAACAAAGCAAAATGCAATAGAAACGGGGTCAAACGGAGGTCGTTTGATCAACATGCAAGTCAAATTAAGGTTTCCAGCTTCGGGACCCAAAATGAGGGGTAAAATGCTAGAATTTTCGAAAATCGGTGTATCCCAATGCAATCAGTATCTTTCAAGCTATCCACTGGTAAAATTTGACGGCAATCGGAGCACTTACTATTTATAGTAAGGCGTTCCAGAAACATGCTATAAATAGTAAATCAACAGTAGGTGCTAGTGTGAACGGGCAAGTCTACCGATGAGGGTCACGTCATTCGAATTTCAAGTCAAACGGAGTTGTGGAGGTCATGAAATCAAGCAATTGCTATAAATAGTAAACCACCTTCAAAAACATGCCATAAATAGCAGGTCAGCTCGGGATGACAATATGAACAGATCAATTAGGTCATGAAGATCTTGTGGCGCGAATTCCAAATCAATCCGAGCTTCAGAAGAGAGAAAACCTGGAACTTACTAAATATAGAAGGCATGAGCAAGCAGGAAGGAAAAACACCTAAGTCTGAAGTCTGTCCCGCAGGACCTCTCAAATGCGCCCTGGCTCAAGCTGGCAGGAGGATGAAAGTTTTCTAAGTGTTGGAGTTAAGTCCACTGCCACCATCAAAATGCGCCCTCATCCTGAGTTGGCTGGTGAAGGTGAGAAAAATTGTCTAAGTCTGGACTTAAGTCCAACTTGGCCCTCAAATGCGCCCATCTCCAGCATGAGCTCCATGAAAATTTTCCAAGGCATTGCTAAATCCACCTCCACCCCGTAAATGCGCCCTCAAGGTGATGGAGGCTGAGAAAATTCTAAGGCAAAGAGTTAAGTCCTCCACCACCCTTCAAATGCGCCCATGCAAGGTGAAGACAAATAAAAGGATTCCAAGACGTACTAAGTAGAGATTCCCTCTCAACATGCTAAATACGTCCAAGATAAAGGTGAGGTCGGTGGAGTAAAAGTGACTAAGGCGTTGGAAATAAATCCACCTCAATGTGCAAAATGCGCCCACCTTGTGAAGGGTGACTTAAAAAGTTTCTAAGTATGCAAAAAATGGAAGCTCTACTAGTAAAATGCGCCCAACTTGCATGATGGCACCAAAAATTTTCTAAGGCATAGAAATTGGAAGCTCCAAGTTCAAAATGCGCCCAACTGGCAGGAAGATGAATTTGAAATTTTCCTAAGTGTCAAAAGAGAAGAAGCACGCCTAGAGAAGTAAGATGAACTTTGATGATGAAATTTTTCTAAGGCATAAAATTCCACCTTCCTCTAGAGGAAAATACTCCCAAGTTGATGAAGGAGATAAAATTTTCAGAGGCATGAATAAAATTGGCGAGAAGAAGTTAGAAGGTGCCAGTTTCACGAAGATGTTTTCAAGGCCAAGCAAGGAAATATGCCTAGAGATGAAGATGAAAAATAAAATTGTTGGCAAAATATTTTTCTAAGGTTTAAATTCAAAAATTAAATGTACCCCTTTGTTTGTAGACCCATGAATTCAACGCTTTCTGAAGGGAATTTTCTTCTGGGTATCGAACATCTTCGACAAGGAATGGATTTTAAAGTCTTCCACAACTCGCCAAGGGTTTCAAGATGAAAATTTTGATCGACACTTGAATAATGAATTTTCTAAGGGGGAAATTTAAAAATTTTCTAGGGCAAGGAATAAATGATGTTTTTGAAGATAAAATGCCTTGGATGATGAATTTGAAGTTGATTGCCTAGGTGAATTTGATCAAATTCTTTGTGGAAATAGTCTTTCTAAGCTAGAGATGAATAAAATCAAAGTTGTCAACACCTCAGCTGGTGAAATAAATTTCTTGAAGAAGATGCAGTTGAGTTAACACTTTCAAAAGATGATGAAATTTGTCTAAGGCATTGAAATATGATGCACAGGTGTTATTTGCCCTAGCCTACAGATGTTGAAAAATCATGAAGAAAGCAAAGTTGGCTAGAGAAAAACGATGAACCCTATCAAATTCGGAGATCACTCAGACCTTGGAGTTAAAGCATGAAAATCAAGTAAGTAAGGTGAGTTTATATTATGAAGTGTTCTGATGTTCTTCGCCTTGCTTGTTTTGCAGGGTGAACACTGAGGCCAAAGCATGATGACTTGGGGAGATGAAGCGAATAATTGGAAGAAATGGCTAAGTGTTGAAACCTAGTATGTGCCCAACTCAAGCGATAAAGAAGAAATGTTTTCAAAGCTCAGGATGGAGGGAAAGATAGAAACCCAGGCGTTAATGGTCACCATCAAGTACTTCAAAGTTGAAGAACAACATCAAGGAGGAAAATCATTGTTGAGCAGGAGAAGGAAGTTGCAGGCTTGAAGTTAAATCGAGAACGTGCCCGCCATATCCATTCAAGGAGTTGAGGCAATATTGGCCAAACTCATCCAGTTTGCAACCGGATAAGAAATAGTGTGAGCACGTCTATGAACAGAAATCTTCTAGAGGATGGTGGACATTAATTGTTCATTTATTACTCCACTCCTCTCTTTAGGGTTAGGGCTAAGGTGGCACAATTTGGGCCATCCATCTGATTGTAATCTGAGCTGTCCGTTGGACTTGGCCAGCTATAAAAGGGGCATCCCCCCTCATTTGTATCTCATTAGATTAGAAACTAGAATAGTAGAGAAGGAATAGAGAGAGATTGATAGAATAGAAGGTAGCATAGTTTGATAGTTTAGCTTAGATTGAAAAGGAAGGAAAGTCTTCCCTTTGAATACTTTGTAAGAAGTTGTTGTGAACACTTTCATAATAAAAGAGTTTTCATTGAGGGTGATCTCTTCTTTGTTATGAGTAGCTAGTGAGGCTTCTTTGTCCTTCCAATTCATGTAGAATCTTGAAGTAGCTTGAAGTAAAGTAGATTTCGTTTCATGCAGGTAGTTGGTAATTGTGGAATGTGGTGCTTAATTTGAACAAAACTTCGCTTATCCATACCCCTAGCGGGCTCGCTGAAGGTGGGTTTTCCTTGCGTGGTCAACTAGAACATTGTGAACTTAACTTCGATTATGGTTTGTATGTTGGAATGGGTCGTTGTGATGGTGTCTTCATGCTAGATCATGATTTGAATACCTTTGATTACTCCTCTGAAGATTGCACTGGTTTTGTGGAAGCTGTTCGAAGCGAGGCAAAACAAAGCTCGGTTGAAGTCTGCGAGAATTGATCGCCATGTCCCACGCCTTAGAGTAGATCAGAACCTTCTTATCCCTAAACTCATTTAAATTCAGCTCATCTCTGGTTAGTGTTAGGAAATTTGCATTTACCAGACAAATCATTCGAACCACATGAAGCCCTTAATCTGCTGTCTGCTATCAGCTGCCAAACAATTGTGTAAGTCCCCTTGAAATACCAGCAAAAACACATCGAGCCAACTGAGGGTATTCTATTGCACTGAAGGAACCTTGGAGTTGAATGCACGAACTTCTTGCAATCTTAGCATGCTGATACTTTGATAAGAGAGAATAGGGTAGCTGTTAGTGAACTTTATTCTATGTTGGTGCGGTCACGAAAATCACATCAACAGACCTACCCCCCGTCCAACCCCTAATTTGATGGGCAAGACCCCGCCCCCCACTCTTCCCCCCCCGCCCCTAACACAATTTAGCCTGACGGTGGCTAATAGGAGGAGGGCCTTAAAGCAATATGGGTGGGGATCCCTACCCACTAGAGGGGAGCCCCCTCGCGTTAGATGGGGGTATGGGGGCTGGGGAGGTAGGGCCCTACCAATGTCACGTATATGAGCTCTACCTATCCTTCTTCCCACCATTCATTTATCCCGCCCTTGAGTAGTAGGCTATCAAACTTATTACACCAACATGGTGGGATAAGTGGAGTTGTAGCGGGTGTCTTGGTAGCCAACTCTTCTAGAACCAAGGGCAGAGCCCATTGAGGCAACTACAAGTACCCCCTTGGCCCATGTGGGCTCACCTTGTCCCCTCTCGCTGTACTCCCTCGACAATCCTCCAACTCACATTTAATTTGAAGTATCTATCAGGCTCATTACACCATGATAAAAGTTTTAAATAAGCATATCATCAATTTTCTTAAGGGCTAATAACATCACACATGGATCATTCCTTCTATATATATAAATGACATTAAAATTATCTTCCCTAAATATCTATAAATGGTAATACTCAAAATGTTACCTATATAAACAACATTAATAAGAATCTTATCATCAATATTACTATGCATCATAATTAACAATAATGACATTCTAAATAGCATTATGTATAAAACATTATTTAATTTTTCCCTATCATTATTTTGTGATTTCCAAATAACGACAAAATATATTATAGATATCATATAGATATCATAATGCATCAACATTAACTACAGCATCACTCTCTACTTTTTCTCCTAATAAGCAATACATACCAGAGATCTGCAGGCAATTTTTCTCCCACCGATCTCTGGTCTTTTCCCTTATCTATAGCCAGCAATCTGCAGACTCTCTTCTATCTTTTCCCAGTCCGATGCCTTTCTTTCTGTATTCTCTTCTCTATGTCATGCCATCCTTTTTGGTCCTTTCTGAAGTCTCCTTAAATACTCGATAGGGTCAAAGTTTTGCATCCCTTTGACTGGATGTGACTTTGAGTGAAATCGCTGCCTTTGGGAGACCGCTGCTTTTCAAATTTGTCTTTATTGTGACTAAAGTAATATGATCATAATTTGTATATTAATAAAATAATAATATTGTTACTAATGATAATGGCTATTATAATAATTAGATTATGTTCGTTTTATTGTTTTATTTTTGATGTTTGGTTATTTGTATTTGAATATTTGATATTAAAGTATAATAATAAAAATAGTTTGCCAATATCTTGTTATTATTTTATTCTAGTGTGTTACAATCTTGGGAGGGATATTACAGTCCGCCCCTCCCAAATTTGCTTGTCCTCAAGCAAAGCCATTTTAAGTGAAAGCTTTTTAATGTCGTAGACATCCCTTAGCCTCAAAACTAAGAACTTATATATAGAAGTATTACACATATCTATGTGATGTTTTATGAAAAGGTCTTGGTAGGTTATCTTCGAATTTCATGGCCTTTTGAATTGCTTCATCTAAGGTGGTGGGTTCTAATGCACTCACCATGCTCTTGACTGATCCCCTTAATTGAAGTGTCCCACCCCAAAATGGAAATTTAATTTTCTTTTTTGACTGATATTTTCAGTTTGTTTGATGTTCGTCTTTATCATACTCAGAGGATTGACATAGTAGATAAAATGGTTCACAATATGCAATCATATACAACATCTGGATATATCACTGGTTTTTGCAATATAAAGAACAGCAGTACCAAAATGATTTATAACTGAAGATACAGTGATTGGAACAGACTTGTAACATCTTTCTCTAAACCACACACACTTCATAGCATGGCCTAATATTAAACATTCAACCTCAAATCTGGTTCTATTATCAGTATGACAGGTCTAAATACACAGATATCAGGTCTGATACACTTTAGATCAGACTGTAAACATAATATGACAGCGGATACAAGATGTAAAGAGTGGAATGCCAAACTGATGACAACATACCTGTGAGTTATTCCTTAAACAGTGTGACTTCTATGGTCAAGGAATGAAGGCTGAAGGGGTATGTACAGACTGAACAATAAACTTCAGACTGCTGTAGATGATCCTGTAGCTGAAAGCCAAAACAATGATATTGCTTCTTTGGAAAACTGAACAGCAAACCCTCACTTATGGACGCCTAGCATCAGATGTTGGTTTCTCCAACATTAAATTGATGCACATTAGATGCCTTGCCTTAGCCATCCTTGATGATGAAGACTGGAGCAGATTGGTTAGGCGTTTCATTTCAAAGATTCACACTCCCAGCTTGGAATGAGTATGGCCTGAGCATTATCCACACGTGGCTGCCAATAGTGACTGCTAACAGCAATTAAAACCCTTTCTAAACAGATATAAAATTGCTCAGAAGCAATGTTCTTCTTATTATCTGTAGTCTACATTCCAAACCCTGGAAACTCCTGTAGATAGTTTTTCAGCTATGCACAATAAACCCCATGTGCCAAATGATGAAGATCATTGACAGCAATAAATATATTCAATGATATTTATCTCTGAAGTTTTTTGTTCTGCAAGTAATAATCTTCAAAACCCTTGAACAATCTTTGAAGACAATCACTTTCTGATTCGTATAAACTCCATTGATGCTCAGCTATGACCTCCGTATGAAGCCACCAGCACAATCAAAGAGAGGCTACGTTCTCCAAGATTGAATTTACTGTGAAACCCTAGGTTTCTTCTTCAAAGCCAAAGCTTCTTCAGAATAGACAAGTGTTGAATGATTTCAAGAATGCAAATCCCTTTTCAAAAATCCTTTATATAATATTCCACACACTCACAATCAAACTCTCTCTCTTCCTTTATGAGTTTCGAATCTTATCCTTTGAGTTGTCATCCTTATCCTTTGTGGATAAGATATTTTCAATCCTTATCCCTTGTAGATAAGATTTTCCTTTTTGCTTTATGAGTTGTCAATCTTATCCTCTGTGGATAAGATATTTTGCAATCCTTATCCCCTGGCTTTGACTTTGACTTTCTTGGCTTTGACTTTGACGTTCTTGGCATTGACTTTGATTTTCTTGGTATTGACTTTGACTTTGACTTTGTCTTCGACTTTTGTAGAAAATATTTTCCCTTTTCTTTGTTAGTAAGGAACTGCAAGTGTGTCGTTACTGGCCCTGAAGTTATTAAAAATAGTAAGTAGCAAGGAACAAGTCCTGAAACCCCTCAGATCGATCCCCTAATCATCTTGTTAGCCTATAGGAACCGTAGTAATAGGCTAACCTTGTCCCTCGAACCACTGGCTAGAAAAGGGACATTACATTAATCCTTCCACGAACAAGTAAGTGAGAGATTTTGGGTATCATGATAGCTAGTTTTTGAAATTCAGTGGCATAGCTCTCTATAGTTCTGTGTTGTCTTAATTGGGTGAGTTCTCTAAAGTACCACTTGGGATGCTTTTGGTCAAATGTTTTGATCAGCCTTTGGGTGAAATCGTCATTGGTGGTTACGTGTTGGTGGCCTTGGGTAATGAGACTATGGTGCCACCATTCGTGGGCCATCCCTGTTAGATGTAGCACAACGAACTTAATGGCATTCACCTCTGTCATTGGACTTAGTGATAGGTAAGTGTCCAACTTTTTGACCTATGAGCGTGTCGTGGTTTTTCCTTCTCCATCAAAATTAGGGAGGGTTAGCTTACTCACTCTATTCTTGAGGTCTTTATTGTGTTGGTTATTTCTTTCCCTCTTAGGGGCGGTTCTTAACTTGGCATGACAATAATCTTTAAAGGGGACGGTTCCTCTAAGTTCAGGGTCAAGTCTACAGTAGGCTACGACAATCTCATCCACATTATCTGTGGGGGGTTCGTTTGTCTCCCCTTCTTCCATTTGCTCTTCCCTACGTAGGAAGGAAGGTCTTGTGGGTCTAGAGTTGGTTGCCTTTGGGGAGATGGGGTTATTGTTTTCGGAATGATTAGAATGTGTCTCCTTTCCGTTATTGTTATTCATATTTAGGATGGCTTAGAGGAGAAGTTGTGTGGTTCTTTCGTTCCTCTCATTTTTTTTAAGAGTGTTTGGGTGGTTCTCTCATTCCTTTCATTTTGGTCCCTGAGTGCTTGGGTGGTTTGTTCCATGAATGTTCTTATTTCGTTGCTCGTTTGTTCACTCATGGTGTTGTTTTGCCTAGAGTTCCTTCTTTGGTAAGTTTGCATTAACTGTTGTTTTCACAGGATGGTAGGATTATGCTTTGATACCACTTGTAATGTCCCTAGTTGGAAATGCCTAAATCTGCCCTAATTTTCTTGCTTAAATAAACAATAAGAGTACCTTTCTCTTGAAGGTTGAGCCTTGCACATAGGTTAGAAATCATCACCATAATCATTCTAAGTAGCAGATTATAATCACAATATGAATATTTAGCAATTGATCATATTTCAAGTATTAATAAACTCATGACAACATGGTAGGGTAAGTGAAGTTGCAGCGGGTGTTCTGGTAGCCAACTCTTCTAGACCCAAGGGCAACACCCGTTGAGACAACGGCAAGTACCCCCTTGGCCCATGTGGGCTCATCTTGTTCCCTTTTGGGTGGCGTATCTAGAAGATGCCCTCTCGCTGTACTCCCTCGGCAATCCTCGTAGGGTAAGTGAAGTTGCAACAGGTGTCCTGGTAGCCAACTCTTTTAGACCCAAGGGCAGCACCTATTGAGGCAATGACAAGTACCCCCTTGGCCCATGTGGGCTCATCTTGTCCCCCGGGTGGTGTATCTAGAAGATGCCCTCTTGCTGTACTCCCTTGACAATTCCACCCTTACCTTATCCATGGTGTGGATATGTATTAGTTTTACTAACTCCCATAAATAAAGTATCTATCAAACTTATTACACCAACATGGTGGGGTAAGTGGAGTTGCAGCAGGTGTCCTGGTAGCCAACTCTTCTAGACCCAAGGGCAGAACCCGTTGAGGCAACGACAAGTACCCCCTTGGCCCATGTGGGCTCATCTTGTCCCCTCCCAGGTGGCGTATCCAAAAGATGCCCTCTTGCTGTACTCCTTCGGTAATCCTCCCTTCCCTTATCCATGGTGTGTATGGGCCTTACTAACTCACATTTAATTTGAAGTATCTATCAGACTCATTACACCATGATGAAAGTTTTAAATAAGCATATCATCAATTTTCTTAAGAGCTAATAACATCACACATGGATCATTCCTTCTATATATATATATGACATTAAAATTATCTTCCCTAAATATCCATAAATGGTAATACTCAAAATGTTACCTATATAAACAACATTAATAAGAATCTTATCATCAATATTACTATGCATCATAATTAACAATAATGACATTCTAAATAGCATTATGTATAAAACATTATTTAATGACCTATGGTTCCCTATCATTATTTTGTGATTTCCAAATAACGACAAAATATTTTATAGATATCATAATGCATCAACATTACCTACAGCATCACTCTCTACTTTTTCTCCTAATAAACAATCCATACCAGAGATTTGCAGGCAATTTTCCTCCCACCAATCTGTAGTCTTTTCCCTTATCTATAGCCAGCAATCTGCAGACTCTCTTCTATCTTTTCCCAGCCTGATGCCTTTCTTTCTGTATTCTCTTCTCTATGTCATGCCATCCTTTTTGGTCTTTTCTGAAGTCTCCTTAAATACTCGATAGGGTCAAAGGTTTGCATCCCTTTGACTGGATGTGACTTTTAGTGAAATTGCTGCCTTTGGGAGATTTATTAGTGACTGCTGCTTTTCAAATTTGTCTTTATTGTGACTAAAGTAATATGATCATAATTTGTATTTTAATAAAATAATTATGTTATTATAGTAATATGATCATAATTTTTATATTAATAAAATAATAATATTGTTACTAATGATTATGGCTATTATAATATTAGATTATGTTCATTTTATTGTTTTATTTTTGATGTTTGGTTATTTGTATTTGAATATTTGATATTAAGGTATAATAATAAAAATAGTTTGCCAATATCTTGTTATTATTTTATTCCAGCGTGTTACAATCGTGGGAGGGATATGACAAAATATATCATTAACATTATTCTCTTCACAATATCAATACTCTCTTCATATATTCTGATATAAATCTGAATTACACTTCATTTTTGTTCTTTGGATCTGCTTTTTATCCACATAATATTCATTGGAATTATTGTCTTTTGTTTCTCACTTTAGCTTCTATTCATACCACTTCAATTTGCCAAGAGATTTGTCTCTTGGAAAGGAGACAGCTATTTGAATGGATGTGTCTTTTAGTTATCTTCAATAATTATTCCAAAAATAATCACTGCTTTATAACTTAAATTATTACCTTTATTAATCTCTGCTTTTAGAACCATATGTGATCGCTGCCTTTTAATACTTATTTGCTGCTCATTAATAATCACTACACAAAGATGATCATTGCCTTTTTAATCCATATATTAATTGTTGCATATTCTTAATCGAATGATATTACATTGAGAACCACTTACTATCTTTGTTTTCAATTTTCCTTACTTTTATATCCCATTGCACCACTTCATGAATAGATGTTATTTTTCATTTTATTTAAAAGGAACTACCTTATAAATGGAGGTGTCTCTTGATTGTTAATTACCATTGCCATGTTTTCATCCAGCACTGCCTTAATTATTATTGGTGGCTTGATTAAACTTCATCACTTCCATCAGCAAATACAAATCAACTTATTGATGTTATAAACTTATAGCAAATACAAATTGACTTCCTCTCAACACTACGACACCATGGCATTTATGATTTGGTCTGCTTTCTGTCCTTCCTTGTCCCAAAGGCCAGATTGATATATCTTATGAGTTAACTACGTTCCTTTCTTTTAGTCTATGATATATCTTTGGTTGTCCTCACTTCTATACTCATTTATTATGCATTTCTGTCACGCTACAGTCATCTATAATTTTTTGTCCCCATTTCTATAGTTGTTCAATCATTGTGACATTAAATTCCCTTTGACATCAATGACAAAATTTCCAACAACTCATAACCAACACTCTCTCTCTCTCATTGCCGAGTGATACACCTTGCTGAAACCACCGTCATGCATGTAAACTTCAGTGTATACCTTCTTTCCAAAAGGCTCCAACATAGCAAACATACTTACTGTGGATAGGAGAGGTGGTCTAGAGAGCATATATGTGAAAATATTATTGATATTCATGATTGTGCGTTACAAATGGAGAGAAGATCTCCTTATAAACAATATTGCAAGACGATGTTTCTAAAAGAAACAATCGTTAACTGACAAAAAAGCTAAAAAACAGGAAGTCAAAATTTACTAACTAAAAGAAAATTGATGACTAACTAAAGCTTAATAAAAACAAAGATGACCATTAATAATACATTAAATATTTTAATACCCTCCCTTAATGGTCATTGTACAAACAAAAACTAAGTCTACCCATATTGTGCTAGTCATCAAAATGCATAGTATGCAGACTCCTTCTGCTCAGTCTACTCCGCCACAGGAGCACTTTGCTGAGACGCTTCCTAGTTGGACTTCTCATCAGCCAACCGCTTTTTGCAATACATTTGCATATGACCAATCTTCCCACAGTAATGGCAAGTAATAGACTTCTTGGAGCTCTCCTTTGAATTGCCTTGTCCTTTCTGCCGAGTGGACTTGCCTTTGCCAATGACCTTGGCAGTAAAAGCTTGTTCAACACTAGGAGACTCTTTGCTGCTCCCAAACTACTTACTCCACCTATCCTGTAGCAAAAGCTTGTTGCACAATTCATAAAACTTCAAGTCAACATTGGTGGATGTAATGTTGATAGTTTCGATGAAGTGCTCGGAGGAACGTGGCAAACTCTTCAAAATGATCACCACCATATCCTCCTCTTCCATCTTACGACCAATTGCCTCCAGTTGATCAGAAATATTTTTGATTTTCATCAAGTGCTCCTGCAAAGACACTTGGTCATCCATCATAATAGAAAAGAGTATATTCTTCACAAAGAAAGCCCTTCCCTTGTCTGAGGTCTCATGAAGATCTTTCAAATGCTTCCAGATCTCCGCAATAGATTTACCAAATGGTATTTCTGGTAACATCTCATTGGCGATAGATAATTTAAGAAGCATGACTGCCTCCCTATTACCTCCATCGTACTTGTTTTGATCCTTCCCAGCAGAAGTGGGACGAGTTTCTGTACCTAGGACAAGCGCATCCAGACACCGGTACTCAAAGATGGTAAGCATCCTATGCTTTCACGTGTTGTAATTCTTTCCATTGAACCTCTGTGAACTTTCCAACATAACATTGGACAAAGACGCCATCCCTCCTGTTTTACAAAGCACGAAAAACGAGGTAACTCTGTGATCAGCTTGCAAAACACTAGACAATCAGCTGACACAACACTCGATTTTTCAAAAATCTTCTGAAAAAGAGGCTCAAAAACTGTAAGATATTTTTAGGAAAAAACCCATTAATATTACATTAAATATTTTAATAATCCGCCACTTTGTTTGTTACACCACACTTGTATTTGATGATAAGATGGAATTGTTGCAAGAATCCCATCCATTTATAATGGTGGAATTACCGTAACTTAGTTTGTGCTAACAGTATTACAAAAGATGATGATTGCTATGCTTCCACATCATTATGGCTGAAACCAAGGTGTAAGGTTCCTTATCATATGCCCTGTAGTTTATGGTAGCCCCTTTGAACATTTCTGAATGGTAACAGACAGGCCTACCTCCTTGTAGCAGCATTGCATCCATGGCATAATCCTTTTTATTTGGCTCTAGTTTGAATGTTTGTTGCAAGTTAGGAAGTGCTAGTACTGGTGCCAAGCTTATCTTGTGTGTAAGCTCCTCAAAAGTATGCTTCTATTGTCTTCCCCAATGAAACCTCTTACCATTCCCCATGATTGCATGCAATGGGGCAGCCACATAAGAAAATGCTCTGACAATTTTTCTGTGGTATGGAGCAGCTCTTACAAGACTTCTAGTCTGAAATAGTGTTGGGCTTTGGCCAATTTGAGACTGCTTCTACTTTGGAGGGGTCTGTCCTCACCTCTCCATAGCCAACAATATGATCATTTTATACCCATATGGTCTTTGCAAGCTCACACTTTTTAGCATTGAAAAGTAACTTTTTCTTGTTAAGAATTTCAAACACCCTTGTAAGATGAGCAACATGTTCCAGAGTTGTACTAATTACCAATATATCATCCAAGTAGACTATAATGCATGAATTTGTGAGAGGTCCCAATACTTCACTCATCAATCGTATAAAAGTGGCTGGTGTGTTTCACAAACCAATTGGTAACACCACCCACTTGTAGAGACCATGCTCTGTCTTGAATGCTGTCATCTATATGTCTTTCTTTTTGATTCTAACTTGATGATACCTTGATTTGAGGTCCAATTTGGCGAAGAACTTGTTGCATTGCAGTTGATCCAACAAAACATCTATTCAGGACAGCGGATGTCCATTTTTGATTGTTATTTTGTTTAAGCCTTGATAGTCCCCACATGCATAATGTCCTATCCTCTTTAGGCACTATGACAATTAGAGAAACACAAGGGAATGTGCTTGGCCTTATTCCTTGTTCTAATAATTTCTTCAACTAGTCCTTCAGTTCTTTAGCCCATAGTTGGAATACTCGGCGTTTGCAAGTACTTGGCAAGCCCGAAAAACTCGGTTCAGGAAAAACTCGGTTCAGGAAAAATTCGGGAACTTAAAAAATTGCTTAAACTTCATTAAAAACTCTTTTTTTTTTTTGTAAAATGCAAAGATAAGATGCATCCAATGAGTCAATAAATGAGTACATAAAAGAAACAAGCCGAGCCTAGTTGTATTTGATTGATTTGAAAGCAAATTGGGTACAAAATGGCATCCTCATGTGGAATGCACTGATGTTGATATTTTGAAACAAAATAAAAATAGCAAATTGTTTTTGTAAAAATGAAATTAAATACTACATTAATATATTTTACAAATTTACATCTCCCTTTTTGCCATGTCTAGTGAAAACTGGGGGAGAGGTAGAACTAGACGAAATTATAGGTGAAGACTTGTAGGCAAACTTGGAAACTTGGATGTAGAGAGTACCTAGAAAATTAAATGAATTCAATGGGAGTTTGAGGGCAATGCCCCCAATGGGGTCAAGGGGCAGTGCCCCTTTGGGGGTTTGGGGCAGTGCCCCTAGTGGGGTCTTGGGGCAGCGCCCCTTGTGGGGGTCGAGGGGTAGTGCCCCCGGGGATCTCAATTGAGTAGCCCTTGCAGCCGGGGTGGTGCACCCCTCCTCTTGCTGCAGGCAGGGCGGGGTCGAGGGGCAGCGCCCTCGCTGCCAGCACCAATTTAAGGCTTCCGAAACCATACAAAACTACATGGCGCACCTCATTTTCATGATTTTTTGAGTGGCAAAAAATAATGCTGAAAAAGCCCAAATTAAGACCTTGGAAACCACACAAACCGCAAAAAATGAATCGAAATTGCCTTTATTCTACTTGCAGGTTTCTTTTTGCTAAGAGGCCGAGTTTTTTTGAAAAACTTGACAAAAAACTCGGTGAGTTTTTCAGAAAAAACTGCGAGTTTTTCCAGGCGAGTTTTTCAAAAACTCGTGAGTTTTTGGCAAGTATGCCATCTATGGTTTAGCCTCTATCACACTTTGATGGTATGACTATTAAAGTATTATTGTAATATTTAATGGTCATCTTAGTTGTTAGTTTACTTTAGTTAGTTTTTAGCAACTTTAAGTTTGTTTCATGATTGTTTCTTTTAAGAAACATCGTCTTCTACTTTATAGTTTATTACTTAAAGGAGTATTCCTCTCCTTGTTATTAATGAATATTGAATATCAATTATCATTTCATGGTATTAGAGCATAGGCTCATTTTTGGAGAATTTTTTGAGTAATAAAAATTCATGGCTGATTACCTAAAGTTTTTTGGAAATTTTCAGAAGTTTTTGTCCAATTTTTAAAATAAAAATCAAGAAAGGTTTTCTGCTTAAAAAAATCGCAGTTTTTTTTCAAGCAAAGATTTTTGGGTGTTTACTTGGAAAAATTCAAGGGTTTTTTTAGAAGAAGATCAAGGGTTTTCTCCGCTGAAAATCGCGGAATTATTTGTTGAAAAATTACGGATCTGTGATAGGGCGAAATCGTGACTTGTATTTGTAAAAACGCGGGTGTTTTTATGTTCCTCTTTGCACGGAATACCAAGGTTTTGTGTAGAGTGTGCATCTTCTATTTTCATGCATTTTCTAGAAGATTTTGGGCAGAATTCGTGACGGAAAAAGGAGCGATTTCAAGGGTTTCTGTCTACAGAAAAATTGGATGATTATTTGTTATGACACTTGAGGGTTTCATGGGTTTACTTTATTCTTGTGATTGGTTTATGTTTGTGTGTTCGTGGGCAATTTTCTGCCTGTCGTGTGCTCTTTGTTTCTCCTGCAATCAGATTTGCAGCAGCTACATTTTCTTTTGTCTGAGAATCCCACGTTTGAGCACATTTTTGTGGTTTTTTCATGGGTGGTTTTTTTGCAGGCTGCGTCTTATATTTTCTACGCAATTTTTTGACTATGTCTGGGCATTTTTAAATTTCCTGCATGATTTTAGAAGAGTTCATGGGCGGTTTCATTGTTGGTGGTGAAAAGTCCATGATTTTATGTGGTAGATTTCTGTGAAAGCGTGGTGTTTTTGGCAGTTTTTCCTATAGGTTTTTTGAAATTCATAGGTCTCCTATGCAACCTAGGGTTTTGTGGTTTCTGTTTTTGAAGAGTTTTTGAAAATTTTTTCTATAAATTTTTTTTTGATCATCAAAGTTTTTGAAGGCTTTTTTTTGAAAAAGTCTTGCTTTTTCTGAGTTTTTGAAGGTTTTTTCTGAAAAAATCCTACTTTTTCTAAGCCTCATTTTAGATGAATTTTTTTAAAATTGTGGGAGTTGTGCCAGCTGATTGTCCTGGGATTTGTGCTAGTTGATCATAGGATTTTACCTTGTTTTTTTCGAGCTTTTGGAAAATGGGAGGGATGGCATCTATGCAGTTTGAACAGGAGTCTACCTCTTATGCGTTTATGGCCAAACGACCAACAGATCGTGTCAAATCATTTGCATGGTACATTGATTCTGGAGCCTCTCGGCATTTTACAAACAAGAGAGATTGGTTCACGGAGTATATGGCTTTCTTCGATTCCGTCATCTTTGGTGGTGGCGAAGAGTATACATTTGTCGGCAAAGGCAACATTCAAATCATATTTGTAGGGAGAAATCTAATATTTCTTAATGTATACTATGTATCGGGCATGGAGCTCAATCTGCTCTTGGTGAGTCAAATTATGCGACATAGTCTGAAGTTGGACATCATCTTAGTTCACACAAGTGCTGAATTGTTGATAAGGAGTCCAAGAAAATTGTTGTAGTAGGACTTGAGGATCATGGTTTTTATCGACTGGTTGATACTAGAGATCCTTTGGAATATGCATTGGTTGCGAGGAGTTCATCTATCAAGAATCTTTGGCATTAGCAGTATGGGCATCTCAACATTGCCTACCTCTCTCAGTTGGCTCGAGAGAATTTGGTAGAAGGCTTACTTGAGATTCAATAGTAGACACATGGTGTTTGTGGCTTGCCAAGCAGGGAAGCGACAATTGTACTCCATTTTTAGATGGAAAGTCTTGGAAAGCATCCAAGGTTCTATAGTTGGTTTGTGCAAATGTTTGTGGACCAATGAATATTGCATCAGTCATCAGTCACTGGTGCCAGGTATTTCCTCTTGTTTGTTGATGATTTTAGTAGGAAAATGTTGGTGTATTTTCTCAGGGAAAAGTCACAAGTGTTTAATGAATTTAAGAAGTTTAATGCATTAGTTGAAAAAGAGTCCGGATGTCAAATCATAAATCTTAGGTTAGATAATGGGGGTGAGTTTTGTTCCAACCAGTTCACCGACTGCAAGCTAAACCTAATGTCCCTTCTCAGTTGATCGCTTCTCTGTGGACCGCTGGCCTATTCGAGACCCGAGGGCTATGCGCGATGGTGAAATTAGGGTTTCCTAGTTTTGAGGAGGTTGCTGCTTGGAGTTTGGATTGACGCTGATTCTTTTGGTTTTCAGAGAGCTTCGCAGTGGTGTGTTCACTTTGGCATTCCGAACTTCGCGAATTTTATTTTTAGTAAATTCTATTTTTGGCAGTGGACAGTTGGATTCAGTTCAGTTGGATCACTTCTTCAGTTGTTTCAGCTGGCACTTCAGTTCTTGGCCTTGGGCGCATTTTTCTTGGAGAGATAAGTATTTTCATTATAATATTATTATTTTAATATTATACCCCTTGCCTAGCAGTGCAACTTTAAGTTGTTTTTAAAAAGGGGAACTTTGAGGGTCATGGCGTCATTGGAGATAAATTATAATTTTTAAATGTCAAATATTGTGACAAGTGAAGTGGGACGCCCTTTTGAGAAGATTGTTTTTATTTTAAAAAAAAGTGAAATGTTTTATTGATGAAAATGGACGCCATCTTTTGGAGGGAAAAGGGTGAATTTGAAATTAGGGTTTGGGCGCCCTCTGGAAGCTTCTAGATGTTTCTCTCTCGTCTATATAATCAGGCCTCAGCTCTTCATTTGGCATCTTTTGTCTACTACACCGTTATGCTGCTGGATTGTCTTCAGGCACTCGCTTCGAGGAAAGCATACCTCCTAGCATTGGCTCTTCTTCTTGCTTGAAAGATAGCAACTAGTTGAGAGGTTAGCATGTATTAGGAATTATATTGCATTTTCAGTTTAGTATATGCATTTGGAGTTCTAGTTTTGCATTTATGTTCATTTCTGGAAATTGCTGAATATCATATGGGAATGTAAGAATTGCTCGCAGCTTTTGAAATAAAATTATTCTGGTTCTGGGCATTAAAGAAATCTGTTTTCCTAAGCTAGGCGTCCATCTTTGCCAAGTTATAGATTTTATATTGCTCATTGGGATTTTTAAATGAAAATCGCCCTTGTAAGAGGGCCGTACCTTTCTGCAGTTGGCTTTGGGTTATGTGCAAAAAAAATGAAAGTCTTTTGGTGAGGTTTATGCATTCCATTTGGGGCGCCATCATTATTAGAGTAATCTGCATTTGGTTTTAAGTCATTTGGGTGTGTATTGGGTAAGTTATGAGCATTCTAGTGAGTCCCTATGTTGCTGTTCTGAGTAATTTCTGTCATAATCAGTCAATATCAGACTTGAGAAAGTTAATAGCTGAGTGAGTAGTTGTTGTAAAAGGAGTTTGAAAGTATTGGAGAGGGTTCTTATATTGTTGCAGCATTGAAGGCCTCTAATCTTGTGATTCTGACAAGTTCTCTGATATATTGTAAGCTGAACAGTAGTACTGTCAGCAACTTTAATATTATTGCAAATTCAATGTTTGTATCTGCCCACTGAATAAGTGGAAGAGGCTGGCTTGCCGCCTATTTGCTTTATTTGCTTTGTAATTCCTTAAGTCTCCGCCATATGGTCGCCTCTTATCCATCACGGATTGAGTAGCACATACTTGGTGTTGAGCTCTTTTCAGTATTGCAATAGATAGGGATCCTCTGACCGAATGCTCGTCGTTCACCGGCGCATCTCTGGTTAGAGTTCTTGTTCAGCATTTACTTTGAGATCCTCTGACCAATGCTCACACCTTGCCCGCATCGGGATCCTGGTGTACATTCTGGTTAGAGTTACTTTCTCGCATCGCTCTGGTTTATGCTAACCTTAACGGGTGCGTGTTGCATTGTAATCATTTGTGGAAAAAAAATTGGTCCGTTCATTACATAAACACGATATGTCACTTTCCACATCCTATACCTCAAGAAATGGTGTTGTTGAGTGGAGGAATCGTACCATCATGGAAATGGCCGCTGTATGTTGAGAACAAAATGTTCCCAAAAGGTTTTGGGCAGGCAGTGATATTGCGATACCTTCTTAACCGTCTCCCACACAGTCGTCAAGAAAATGATCCTAGAGGAAGCATGGTCCGAGAAAACCAAGAATCACTCATCTCAAGGTTTTGGTTCGACATGTATGTTTGGATTCTAGATGCCAAGAGGACCAAGCTCGATTCCAAGAGCCAAAAGTTGATGCTAACAAGATACAATGACAATCATAAGGCCTATCGATTGATTGATGTGGCCACTGATCGTTTGACATTCAACAATGATGTTGTGTTTGATGAGGAAAGTGGGCCCTTTTTACTCTCTTCTCCTATCAAGGGTTCTGAGGATCAGCCTCTGAAGACTAAGGATTTGGGAGCTAAACTTTCAGTAGCTCCACTTGAAGGGAGGGATTCTGATGATTTTGACATTGTGGTTTCACCTAGGCAAGATCCCGTACCAACAAGGAAGGATTTTGATGATTTTGACATTGTGGAATCTCTTAGGCAAGATCTTGTACCAGCAGATTTTCTTCAGGATAACCTGGATTAGCATCTAGATGGTATTATTCTAGGTAGTCCAAGTCATGGTGATGATCATCCTGATTTGGAAAAAGATTCATCTCCTCCTTGCCCTAAGTGGTGGGCGAAGCTCATTGGTGATGTTCATGATGATGTGCTTGTCGAGGGAAGATCGTGTAAAGGAAAGAGCAAAAAGAACACAGTAAACTTTGCTCTTATGGCCAACATTCAGAGTGTTTATGAGCCCCAGGATTATTTAGAAGCGAAAGGTAAACCTGAATGGGAAAAGGCTATGGATTCTGAGCATCATAGACTTTTGAAGAACAACACGTGGGTTTTGTCAGATCTTCCACCAGGGAAGAAACTCATTGGTTGCAAATGGGTCTACAAGGTGAAATGCAAGGTTGATGGAACATTGGATAAATACAAGGCTCAGTTGGTGGCTAAGGGGTTCTTGTAGAGAGAAGGTATTGATTATGAGGAAACTTTGCTCCCACAAAAAAGATGAGCACCATCCGACTTGTCCAAGCCATGGCAACACAGTTTGGCTGGAAGGTCCACTAGATGGATGTTAAGAGTGCCTTCCTTAATGCAGATTTGGAGGAAGAGGTTTACATGACGCAACCTCCTGGTTTGAAAGTTCAAGCAAAGAGCACAAGGTATGTAGATTGTTGGAGGCTCTTTATGGCCTAAAGCAGGTACCCAAGGCATGGTACCTGAAGTTTGACAAGTACTTGGTTGCACAGGGGTTTCAGAGGAGTCCCTCAATTGCAAATTTGTATGTCAAGAACATTGGCAATGATATCGTCCTTCTTGTCATCTATGTGGATGATATGATCATTACTAGCAGTAGGTTACATATGGTTGAATAGATCAAGTCGAATTTGTGTTAGTCATTTGAGATGACAGACTTGGGTCTCCTACGCTATTGTCTGAGTGTAGAAGTTTGGTAGATAGGTGGTAGTATCTTCATTTCTCAGTCGAAGTATGCTAGGAGTTTGTTGGAGAAATTCAAGATGGAAGATTGCAAAATCTCATCCACTCTTATGGAGAAGGGGCTGAAACTTTTAGCTAAATCAGACTTACCAATGGTGAATGAGTCTACGTTTAGGCAACTAGTGGGCAACCTCTTCTTACTGCCACTAGACTTGATCTTAGTTTTGCTGTGAGCTACATTTCTTGTTTCATGACTACCCCTAAGGTGAAACATTGGGTTGCAGCGGAGTGAGTATTGAGATATGTGAAAGGGACACCTAACTTTGGCATTCTGTACAATAGATGCAAAGATAGGCTGGTTGGCTTTACAGATTCAGATTGGGCAGGTTCGGTTGATGATAGGAAGTTCACTTCTGGGTATGCTTTCAGTCTTGGTACGGGTGCAGTCACATGGACAAGCAAGAAGTAGTATGCAGTAGCCCTTTCCTCAACAAAAGCAGAGTATCGGGGAACAATCAAGGCAGCATGTGAGGCAGTATGGCTTCGAAGGATGCTTGCTGACATGCAAATGTCTCAAGCAGGGCCCTCATCCTTGTTTTGTGACAATCAAGGGGTGCTAAAGCTTGCTAAGAATCCTGTCTTCGATGAGGGAACCAAGCATGTTGAGCTTCATTGTCATGTAATCAAATAGCTTGTTGAAGATGGATTTGTGATGTTGTAGTATGTTCCAACTGAGGATCAAATTGCAGACATTCTCACCAAGTTCTTAAGTCCAGATAAATTTGTAAAATTTCGGGGTAACCTTGGTGTAGTTAGTAGAATGACCATTAAGGGGGAGGGTATTAAAGTATTATTGTAACATTAAATGGTCATCTTAGTTGTTAGTTTACTTCAGTTAGTTTTTAGCTACTTTTAGTTTGTTTCACGATTGTTTCTTTTTAGAAACATCGTCTTCTACTTTATTACTTAAAGTATTCCTTTCCTTGTTATTAATCAAATATTGAATATCAATTATCATTTCAACAGCCCAATGTTGGGGAAAGGACAATTCGACAAAAGTTAAATCTCATGCTCTATTGCATGTTTAAGGGGCAACCTCTTAAACTCCAAGAATAAATCTAAAAACTTCTGAATCAACTCACTTATTTCTTGCAGCTCTTGATGAGTGTGCAGCCCATGGAGCCTCTCATCTTCTACCCCTTCATGCTCTCCCTTTCCTCTTATCGACAAGAGAATGAATTTCCCATCAATAGTGATCAAGTACTTGGCTTGTGTTGCACTCACCATGTAATCTATGCCTTCTTCGTGGATACATTGAAGGTGTATGGCATTGAATTCAACATGAGCTTTTATATTGATTAGGTATACTAAATTAGTTTGCAGCCCTCAAAAACTAGTAATGACTCCCAAAGATTATCCACACACATCAAGTGGAATGGCACCTATAATGAACACCTATGCAAAATAATGACTTTCAATGCTTTTTGATTGATATATTCACTCCTTGGTTGAGCCAACGAACTAAATATGGTTGATGGCTATCCATGGTTTGAAAACCAACCTGCCTACTAGCTTTTGAGAAATTAGTTTTACTTTTGAGCATGTGTTAAACAAGGAATCAACCTTATTGTACTTAATCCAGATTTTGGCATGGAACAATTTTTTGAGCTCCTCTTCTTTCGTGACATAAGAAATCCTCCTTCTTGTACATAAGAAATCCTATCATCTGAATTGGAGTGTCCGCTGATTTCATTGTCTTTGTTCACAAAGGTAGTGTTTGAATCATTTGTCTTCCTCCATGAAGGTGCTAACTTTGGGTATGGTTTCCAACACTTCTCATTAGAATGATTTTCTTTACCATGATCAATGAAATTTACTTTTCTCCCTACCTCTATCCTTCTTTTGGATTGATGTATTAACACTTTTCTGATTTTTTCGTTTTTGTTTGTGGTCCTTACTTGTGCCTCATTGTTGTTATTCCTTATTGTTTTGCTTTTGCTTGAATGTAGAGGATTTCTTTTTGTCTAGTTCTAGATAGTGTGCATTTGCACATGCTTCATCAATATCTTGGGGTTTAGCCATTAAGACAGGTCTCTTTGTCCATGATGCACTTCCCCAATGTACTTTGTTAGGATTTCTTTGTCCATGATCTCGTTCCCCAATTGGGCCACTCTTTTCTGGAACTTGCTTGTGTGTTCTTGTACACTTTACACTTTTGTTTTTGTTAGAAATAGTTGATGAAACATACTTATACTAAGAGGGGGGGGAGGGGGAGGGGGAGGGGGAGGCGGGGGGTTGAATTAGTATAGGTCAAACTTTTCTTTTCTCAACTTAATCAAACACAACAATATTACCTCAAACCTTAATTATCCATATCAATACCATATATGCAAGATCTAGCATTTAAGAACACACATAAGAGACACACGATTTTATGTGGAAACCATTATGGGAGAAAACTATGACAAAATATTGCTTGTATAAATCTTCTGACAAATTTTGTAGGCACCAACCCATTGGAGTCTCCAATCCCCACCACTGAGCATCAACCTGGCAAGAGATGCAAATCTCTTCTAATAAGAGGCAACAACCTCTCAATCTTCTCAATTAGGAGGCTCCAACCTCCAAGTGAATAATATGATGATTTGTTTGCAACTTCCTCTTAGATCTGCCCTTAATGCTGCTCACAAATCTGCAATACACTCACTCATAAATCTGCACTATAGTCTTGAGTATTTGTGCTCATATAAACACCATGATCTTGCTTTTATTTCTCTCACAAATTTATGCTAAATACCTCTCATAAATCTGCTCACATATCTTTCATAAATCTGCTCAAATATCTTTTTATTTTTGCTCTTCATAAGAAAAATATTCCTTGAATTGATTGATTTTGCCTCTCCCTCGAACTTCTTTTTATACTCACCTAAATGTCTCTTCACCCAAGGCGACTCTCCAAGGGGGGTCAGCCCACTTAGCAAAAATAATATTTATTTATTTTTAATTTATTTGCCTAAGGTTGGGTGCACCCTTCTAAGGGTTGTCCCTCTTTGGGAGCCCCATAAATTAATAATAAAATTGATTTAATTTTTAATTAGATCTTCCCTAATTTGGGGCGGCACCAAGAGGGGGTCCAAAGGATGCATGACATGGGTCGCCCATCTAGAAGATGCACCATTATTTTTGCAAAATGTCTTCCAAACCCATTGATAGGCCGTTTGACATCAATGACAACATTTTTTCGACAATCTCCCCCTTTGTCATTAATGGCAACCTTGTAAAGAAATAATCTTGGAATGCAATAGGACCATACTTCTCCCCTTGACTGACATGCTCCTCCTTACTCTACTCTCCCCCTTTGACATCAATGGCAAAGGTATCTTGGGGCTGAAAGATACTGCAATGAGTAGCTTCCCCCTGAACATATGCTTCTTTTGATGAACTTAGTGACTGGATGAGAGTGATATCACTCCCAATTTCTCCCCCAGGTATTCAAAAGTCTTTTTTGGAAGTGGCTTCGTGAAGATGTCCACAATTTGTTCCTTCGTAGCAACATACTCCAACTTCACCTGCTGATCAACCACTTGCTCTTTTAAGAAATTATATTTGATTGGAATGTTCTTCGTTTTGGAGTGCATAACTAGATTCTTCGAGATATTAATTGCACTTGTATTATCACAAAATATGGAAATGGAATGCTCATACTCGACCTTAATGTCCTTCAAGGTTTGCTTCATCCAAAGGACTTGAGTGCAACAGGAAGCTGCTACAATGGACTCCACTTCCATTGTGGACAATGAAACTGACGCCTGCTTTTTGCTTAGCTCGATACAAGACTGTTGCCAAGAAAGAATTCACCCCCACTTATGCTTTTTCTATCATCAATATTGCCAGCCCAATCCGCATCTGTGTATGCTATGAGGGTGAAATCTTCACCTCTTGGATACCACAACCCAAAGTCCATAGTGCCTTTTAGATATTTGAATATTCTCTTTACTACTTGCACATGGGTTTCCTTTGGTGCTGCTTGAATCCGTGCTATCAAACCAATTGCTTGCATAATATCAGGTCTTGTAGCTATCACATATAATAAACTACCAATCATGGACTTGTATAGACTTTGATTAGACTCAGGAGATTCATCATCCTTACTTAATTTGCATCTTGTCACCATGAGAGTGCTCGCTAGATTGTAGTCCAACGTGAATTTCTTCAACCTCTCCTTAATGTACTTGGTTTTTGAAATAAATATCCCCTTATTTGATTGGGAAATTTGCAACCCAGGGAAGAAGAACAACTCACCAAGCATTGACATCCCAAATTCCTTTTGCATATTTATGGAAAATTCTTGGCACATTTTGTTACTACTACCTCCAAAAATTAGATCATCCATGTCATAGTTTGAAAACTCGGTTGGACTCACCACGGACTCGGCAGACTCACGAGTCCCAGACCTAGCTGAGTTGACTTGGCGTAGACTCCCAAGTTGAGTCCGGGAGAGTCCCAGGCTTGGACTCCTGAGTTTGTTCGAGGGACTCGCGCGAGTCTTGGGCTCGGACTCTCGAGTCCCGTGCCTGGACTTGTGCCGACGACTATAGGTGAAGAATGAGGTTTTAAAACCTCTTTTTTTGTTTTTTTCTTTCATTTTACTCCTAGCGTGAATAATGAAATTTCAATTATTGAGTGTTTGATGATCATATAACGTGTAATATTTGAATTATGACAAATTGATAATCAAATTAGGTTCTTATGTTCTCTAAATGCATTAATTTCTTTTTGTTTGTTTGTTTGTTTGTAAAACCACATTTTTTTTTGTCGAGTCCTAGTTGAGTTTTTTGCCAAGTCCCGAGTCTGAGTCCTATTTTGGGTTGCTAAGTCCGTGCCGAGTCCAAGTTTTCAAACTTTGATCCACGTAGACCACAACAATCAATAGGTCATCCCTTCGTTCTTGATATAGAGATTACTATCCAAAATATGCCTTTTGAAACCTTGCTGTTGTAAGAACTTGTCTAGTCTTGAGTACCAAGTCCTGTGTGATGTCCCCGTTTCTATATGGAACTTGTTATAATTAAAGTTAATTAATTAAATATTCAAAAAGGTCTTTAATTGCCTTAATTATTATTTAAGACTTTTGAATTATCTAATTAATTGACTATCGAGATTTTATTAAGACATGAATAAATATTTATAAGTCTTTATAAAGTCTCTATTAAAATAAAACGGTTGGCGAAATTGAAAGATGGTCAATAAAATGGCAATGGTAGAATGGATTGGTATCACGGAGAATTGAATATGAATTGGTTTTGTATAGTGAGATTTTGGGAACGGAAACTCTCAGCATCTTTCGCCATATTTGGACGGAACCCCAGATATGGTTATTTAGAGATCGTTGTTTTAGTCTTTGATTGCGGATTATTGGAAGCTATTTATATTGATGCTCGGAATTCCAAGGGTTTTGCAAGTATTTGTTGTTACTGTCTCTTATTGCTGGTTGTAGAAGAACTGCTAATTCCAACTGGTTGTCGAAGTTGTGGGGAGGCCGATAGTGCTGTTTGAATTTCAAATACATTCTTGGTAGGCAAAATACGTTGGAAATGCAGCTACCTTGTTGGTCGACATTTTCCCTTCTCTGGAGATCACAGTGTTAATGAAAACAAAATAGTTCGTGATTACAAGTTGTTATTCTCATTTGAACACCATCAATATATTTATCATCGCACATTCCCGTGCGCACTGGAGTCACGGGAAGACAAGGTTCAGGCCTGACGTGGATGGTGGAGTCGGGCATATACGTATATGAATCCCCTGTTGGTGCAAACACTTATTATTGCTCAATATTGCTTGGAGAAGAATCGGAGATGTGGCCTTGAGCCGATATCTATTATTATCGGGCCTTGTTCTTACTATTGTCATTGGTATCCTGGAGACGGGTAATGAAATAGGCATTATTGAAAACACATGAGCGGGAGATGTCAATAGAAGTTTGGGATTTCTCATCTTGGTATTTTGCTACATATATATATGTGTGTGTGTGTTGAACAAGCAAATCATTAGCGGAGCACTACTTATTACTCTGGCAGTCGGCAGGCTGAAGTGGGACGTCATTTCGAAATTGTTCGTCTCATTGTGCATATATCCTCTGTTGGTGCGGGGATACTTAGGCATAACATCACCCATTGGTGCAGCGTAACTCTTTGTGGCTATTTTCGGTTCAATCATACGCTGGACGTCATTCCTTTGCATATCGGGGCTACGTATTCATTGGAGATTTCATTATCATTATCAGGACTATCTGCCGACTGGAGTGGCAACTGGAATGGGTATGTAGGATTCTGTAGCATTCTGTGCATTTCCTGTAATGTTCTACATTTCAAGCATATATAGGACTGTGTGCAAATCTGTGCCTTTGTGTGTACTGCCTTATGAATATAACACTGAGTATATGTATAATGAAGATTTCATTGTGTTCTGAGTAACGCTGAGTCTAGTAAATTGTTCTGATTATCTCATTGGAGTGATTGTATGGTCTGCTGAAACACTCTGCTCCATTGTACATTCTACTGCATTATTTCAAGACAATGTAATAGTCTTATACATGAAAATCTATTGTACTTGAGCATACATATATCTGCAATATATTTTGGGCTTGAAGTTGCATCTACAGTGATCAAATCATCTTAAGGTCCAACTGTGCCATCAAAATAGCTTGACAAATAACATTATCAAACTAGGGCAATCTTAATAAACAACAATAATTCTTAGCCCCAGAGGTCGGGGTCATTACATCCTGGGGGCTTGTTTCAACCCATAACGTGCCTTCTTTAGTTTGCAAATACAATCCTGATTTTTTGATATAATGAAACCACCAGGCTGTTCAATATACACCTCTTTCTCCAAGTTTACATTTAGAAACGTTAATTTCACATCCATTTGGTAGACTTTGAAATTCTTGAAATTGGCAGGGCTAAAAACATCCTTATAGTCTCAAGACAAGCAATAGGGGCAATTGTTTATTCAAAATTAATCCCCTCAACTTGAGCATAACCCTTGCATACAAGCTCTGCTTTGTTCTTGACAACTTGGCCATCCTCATTCAATTTGTTCCTGATAACCCATTTAGTGCCAATGACATTCATATCCTTAGGTCTTGGGACAAGTACCCAAGTTTCATTTTTCTGTATTTGATCCAACTCTTCTTCCATGGCTTTTACCTAGTACTTATCTTCTCGGGCTTCTTCAAAACTCCCAGGTTCCGCTTTAGAGAGCAAACACAAATTTGCATGTTCTGATGCATTGGCTATTCTCCTCCTTGTTTGAATTTTTGTATCTTTTTCACCAATGATTAGATTTTTTGGATGATTCTTTTGAACAAATCTAGATGGCTTCTTGGGTGGTGTTGTTGATGGTGTCTTTGGGTTTCTTTGTTCAACTTCTTCATTTTCCACTTCTTCCTCTACTTCTTCTTCTTTGACACTATCTTCCTTTTGATAGTCAACTTCTTGTGCTATTTCCTTTTGATGCCTTTCTTCATCAATTGTCACATTTGCAATTTCAGTAACTTTGTGCAGTCTTTTGTTATAGCATCTATACGCCTTGCTTCTTCTAGAGTATCCATGGAAGATACCCACATCACATCGAGAATCAAATTTTCCCAAGTCTTCATCATCTCGCTTGATATAACATTTGCTCTTGGACACTTTAAAGTACTTCATTGACATAGGCCTTCCCTTCCCAAGTTTGTATGGAGGTTTTCTATTGTTCACCCTGATTTGTGCTCGGTTTAGAACGTAGATTGCCGTATTCACCTCTTCTCTCCAAAAGGTGTCAATAACCTTGGATTCATTTAACATGGCTCTTGCCATTCCTTGAACTGTTCTATTTTTCCTCTCAACAACTCCATTTTGTTGTTGAGTTCTTGTGGCTGAGTATTGTCTTCTTATTCCATGTTCACAGAATTCTTCAAACTCATTTTAGGTGAATTCTCCAACTCTATAAGATCTTAGGCATTTGATTCTTAATCCAGTTACATTCTCTACAAAAGCTTTAAATGTCATAAATTTTTCAAAAGCTTCCGATTTTTCTTGTAGGAAGGTAATCCAAGTCATCCTAGAATAATCATCTTCTAATAACATAAAATAGCTCTCACCTTGTAAGCCTTTTGTCCTTGTTAGCCCACACAAGTCAATATGTATAAGTTCCAAAGACTTTGATGTAGAGTATTCCTTTGATTTGAAACTCAACCTTGTTTATTTTCCAAACTGGCACTGTTTGCAGATAATATTAGTCGGCTTTGTTATCTTCGGCATGCCCCTTATGGCTTGCTTATTACTAATCTTCACAACGTTATTAAAGTTCAAATGCCCCATCATTTTGTGCCATAACTAGCTCTCATCTTCTTGTGCCATGTAACATTTTTCTCCATTGACCTCACTAAGAACATAGAGATTGTTTGCAGTTCTACTAGCATCTGCAACAAGTTTCCTTGTTCTTGTCTTTCTGATTTCACAACCACTAGGATGAAATGTGAGAGTGTGCCCTTGATCACACAATTGACTCACACTTAGAAGGTTATGCTTTAATCCTTTGACATATAATACATTTTCAGTCCTTGTTTTACCGTTGTCAAAACTGAGGGTGCCTTTTCTTGTTATTCTTGCTGTAGCATTATCTCCAAACTTAACGATGCCTCCATTTATTTCCTTCGAAGTGAGGAACTTGCTTTTATCTCTTGTCATGTGGCTTGAGCACCCACTGTCGATATACCATTGATTTTCTTCATTTTGCACATGGAAGGCTGCTTGTACTAGCATGGATTTCTCCGTCATTTCATGTTCCTGCCTTTTCTTCCAAACTTTTGTAGATTCCTCTTTTGGCTTGTTATGAACATCCTCCTTGTTTTGTTTCAGAGGTACAACAAAATCACTTCTATAGGAACGTGTTGTATGACCAAAATTGTTGCACTTGTAGCACATGATGTTGTAGTCCATTAAAGGAGCAAATGGATTATAGTTCCTCTTTAATAAACCCAAATCCCTCCTTGCACAAACTCTACAATCGGTTGCCTTATGCCCAAATTTATTGCAAAAGAAACAATAACCATAAAAGGAATGCTGAAACGTGTTTATTTGCGCTTGCCTTTGATGAAATGGTCTTCTAAAATCTTCATTGTTGCCTTTGTGAGGAATGCTGATTTTCTGAGTAGTATTACTCTCTCTATTCTTGGCACTATCACCATTCATGGATCCTTTGAGCACATTTGCATAACTTTTGGACTTCTCCTTATTTGTTTTCTTTGGTAACTTTGTACCCTTAGAGCTTGAGCCTTCCTTGATGGTTTTCTGTTTTTCTTCAAAATTAAGACCTTTCTTGATGAAAGACAATCTTTAGGAGTTGATAATATCCTCCAAAATTTCAGAGCTCTTTTCAAACTTCATACTTCAATTTAATTGATGAATTAATTTCTCCAACTCCTTTCTCAAGGAAACAACTTCAAGCTCCAATTTCTCACTCCAGTTTCTTTGCCTTTAGCTGATCGCTTACAACTTCATCAATTCGCTTTGCTTCCTCAATTTGAATCTTTAAATCCATGATCATCTTTTCCGATTCTTCAAGACTTTGAGATGGTTTCACCTTAGTTTCACTATCCTCTTGAAGTTGTGACTTTAGCCTCAAATTTCTTTTCTTGAGCTTCTTGATCTTATGATAGGCAAAATGGAGTTCCTTCTCAAGATCCTCTTCATCATCTTCGATATGTTCTTCCTTTAAATATCCTTTTTTTTTTCACCAGTATCCTTTGCTTCTATCGCCATGAAGAGTATTTCTTCTCTATCCTAATCGGAGAAGCTTCCACTATTTTTTTCGGACGAGCTACTTGCTTATTGAATGTAAAGATTCTTTTTATGCCTTCGAAAGGTCTTTTTCTCATACTTGCCTCGTGTGCTCTTTTTCTTGTTATAGTGATATTTCCTTCGTTTCTTTTTTCTGTATTTTTCTTCCTTTTTACTATTCTCACTCTTGGCTTGTGGACATTTGGAAGCAAAATAACCTAAATTACTACAATTGAAACATTTAAGTGTGTAGTCTATCATAGTCGGTCATAGTCGGCTATAGTTGGTCATAGTCGGTCAGAATCAGCCGTAGTCGGTCGTAGTCGGTCATAGTTGGTTGCAGTCGGTTGTAATTAAATAAAACTATAGTTAAAGAGCAAATATTTCATACACTTTATGTTACATGTTTCGGGAAACTAAGTCCTCGACTAGTTGGATTAGTTGTAACGAAGAGTTGCGACTGTTAGTTTCTCAACCACCACCAGTGACTATATGTACTTGGTTCATTGTAGTCGGGATATTACAATGATATTATGATGATGACATTATGCTATTGTACTTGTTGATAATTGATGAGTGAATGCAACATCTTATTTTGTGCATTGTGTTCATGAATGATTTTTGTACATGTTCTATGTTCAATGAGTTTAATTTCGTTTACTCTCGTAGTACGTTGAATCTATCCCATTGAGTAAACAAAGAGCATAGTTACCTTTGTGTTTACTAGATCCTTTCTTGTGCTTCCTCACAAAGTGAGCTTCCTCTTCATCACTTGAACTTTCACTTGATTTGTATCCTTTGTTCTTCATCTTCTTGGATGCTTTGAAAGTTGCTTCTTGTTTTGATGGCTTCTCCTTCTTTGTCCTCATTTCATATGCCGTGAGGATCCCATGCAACTCAACCATTGTCAAGGTGTCTAGATCTTTCATTTTCTTGATGGTAGAAACTTCCACATCACATCTCAATGGGAGAGATCTTAAAATCTTTTGCACAATTATTGCATCGTCAACCTTCTCTCGAAGACCATGGATAATGTTGATGATTTCATCCATGTGAAGTAGATAGGCAGCAATTTTTTCTTCATCCTTTATCTTCAAACTCTCTAATTGTCTCTTGTGGGTTTGAAGCTTGGCCTTCTTAACCTTTTCATCTCCTTCATACATATTTTTCAATTTATCCCACATGTCCTTGGCTGATCATGTGTTGGTATTGTTCTCGCTCACCTTCTTTTCGGCTTCATCTGTTATTGGGGTTGTAGGAGTATAACCGACTTAAACAGATCACTAAATATCATATCCTAGAGCATTCAAACAAGTCTCCATCCTTATACTCCAAAAGGCATAATTCGTTCCATCAAATAGTGGCACCTTGTTTGAGGAAAATCCATACTCTTCGGCATGTGTGCTTCCAAGATCTATCTTCAAGCAGTTAGGCTACTTTTGAAGGAACCCGCTCAGATACCAATTGAGGAAACACATACTTATATTGGGGGGAGGGGTGAATCAGTATGGTCAAACTTTTGTTTTCTCAACTTAATCAAACACAACAATATTACCTCAAACCTTAATTATCCATGGCAATACCATATATGCAAGATCTAACAATTAAGAACACACATAAGAGACATGATTTTACGTGAAAATGCTTACGGGAGAAAACCACGGCAAAATATTGCTTGTATAAATCTTCTTACAAATTTCGTAGGCACCAATTTGTTGGAGACTCCAATCCCCACCGTTGAGCACCAACCCAACAAGAGACAACACTCTCTTCTAATAAGAGCACCAACCTCTCGATCTTCTCAATTAGGAGGCTCCAACTTCCAAGTGAATAATATGATAATTTGTTTGCAATTTCCTCTTAGATCTGCCCTTAACAACTGCTTACAAATCTGCACTATAGTCTTCAATATTTCTGCTCATAGAAACACCATGATCTTGCTTTTATTTCTCTCACAAATTTATGCTAAATACCTCTCATAATGTAATGTCCCCTTCTCAATTGTGATCGATTCAGTTGATCATTGGCCTATTTCGGAGACCCGTAGGCTACTCGAAGGGTGAAATTAGGGTTTCCTATTTTTGAGGAGGTGGGTGCTTGAAGTTTGGAATTTGGATTGCGGATTCTTTTTGGGTTTTCAAAGAGCTTCGCAGTGGTATGGACCGTTTGGTGTTCTGAGCAACTTCATGAATTTACTATTTTTAGTAAATTCTATTTTTGGCAGTGGTCTGGTTGATTTCTGTTCAATTGGTTCTCTTCTTCAGGCGATTCAGTTGGTATTGTTGTTTCTGGCTTTTTGAGGCATTTTTTATGGAAAGATAAGTTATTTTCATATTATAATGTTATATTTTAATATTACACCCCTTGGCCTAGCATTATAACTTTATGTTGTTTTAAAACGGGGGACATTATGGGTGAATGCTTCGTCAGGAGAAGTTTAAATAATTCAAAGGTTCAAAAATGCAAAGGAGAGTTGGACGTCAACCTTGAAGGGAAGATTATTTTAAAAAGAGAAAAGTTAATATTATTGCTTCTAGAAGTGGACGCCACCTTGGAAGGGAATGAGTCAACTAAAATTTGAATTGCTTTGACTTCTATTTTTGGCGCACTTTCTAGAGACTTCTGGAGATGCTCTTCAAAGCTTATAAAAGGAGACCTCTTCTCTTCATTTTATCATCTCATATTTTCAGTAAAGTTATGTTGTCGAAATGGTGACAGATTGCTTCGAGGAAAGCACACCTCCTAGCTTGGCTCATCTTCTTGCTTGAAAGATAGCAACTAGTTGAGAGGTAGATTGCAGTGAGTTTGTTTTCAGCATTGCATTTAAATTCCTAGCATATTAGTTCAATTTCCATGCATTTTAGACATATTTTGGAGTTGTTGAATAGCCTAGCTGATTGTAAGAATTGCTCATATATCTTGAAATAAAAATATTATCATTCTGGGTAGTTTTCCATTGTGATTTCCAGTTTGGGGCGACTTTTCTTGGGAGTTTTCAGATTTTTTTGTGGTGTTTAGAATTTTATATTGAAAAATCGCCCCTCTCCTTGGTCGTACCATTCTGGACTGTCTTGGGAAGTGTGCATAAAAATAATATTGCATTTTGTTAGTCATTTCTCATTCTAGATTTCATTGTCATCATCCTAGCATTTGTTTGCATCAAGTCTTATGTCATTCTGGCAAGTATTGAGTGAGTTGTGAGTATTTTGGTGAGTTCTAGAGTTGCTGATTACTTCATTTCAGTCGCTGGTCTGTCATATCAGTCTTGAAAAAATGCAGCTTGTGAGGAGTTTGGGTCTAGAAAGTCTTGTTAAGCATTGAGGAAGTCTTATATATTATTGCAGCATTGAAGAACTTAAAATACTGGGCTTTGGCAAGCATTCTATCAAATTGTAAGCTGATTAGTAGTACTATCAGCAATTCTCCTTTCTATCTTACACTTACTTTATTGTACTTCCCGTTGAATAAGTGGAAGAGGCTAGCTTGCCGCCTATTTACTTTCAGTTAGTAGTTGTAGGGACCCTCTGACCATATGCTCGCCATCACTTGACGCCATCCTTGGTTAGAGTTACTTCAGCTCATCATGCATTAGATCCTCTGACCATATGCTTGTCTATCCTAGATGCATTCTTGGTTAGAGTTCCCTTCCAGTTTGCATCTGCATAAGATCCTCTGACCATATGCTCACACCTTGCCCACATCGGGATCCTGGTGTACATCCTTGGTTAGAGTTGCTTTCGCAACGTTTTGGTTTTAGAGCTAACCTTAACGGGTGCGTGTTGATTGTAATTGCATTTGAAAAAACAAAAAAAAAATTAGTCCGGTTCATTACACATAAATCTGCTCACATATCTTTCATAAATCTGCTCACATATCTTTCATTAATCTGCTCAAATATCTTTTTATTTCTGCTTTTCATATGAAAAATATTCCTTGAACTGATTGATTTTGCCTCTCCCTCAAACTTCTTTTTATACTCACCAAAATGTCCCTTTGCCCAAGGGAGGTGACTCTCTAAGGAAGGCTGGCCATAATGATTTATTGCTCTTCGTAGGTGAACTAAACAAGATAACTTGTAGCAAACCAGTCCGTTTGTTGATGGCTACTTCATCATTCTTTATATTTAGATGCTATGATATGTTGAACATAGCCATTAGTGTCAAGAGGATAGCTTAAGATGCTCATGGTTCAAGGTGGGATACCACAATCAGCTCCATCTCACTTGTTTCACATTGTGACTTAGCTATATTTGCATGTCGTGGATAAGCTGGTTGAGATTTGGGGATCAAACTAGTACCATGACTTGGACTTGGCAGGCTGATTTTGAACCAGTCTCAGATTTGGCAGAAATATGCAGTGAAAGCTTTACAAAACCTGACAATTGTGAAAAAAAAACATAATATATAACAAATTTTTGTGATTTAAAAAACATGTATTCCACTTCAAAAACAACTTAAGAGATGTAGAAAACTAATTGAATACATTCTACTTTGTTAGCATAACAAGTATACATAAAAAAAGAAGTAAACAAAGCAGTTTGAGATAGAAAGAAAAATAAATCATTTACATGTTAACATTAGTTTTACAAACTATAATGGATTTGCATAACCATGGCATGAAAAAACATAACCTAAACTAAGGTTGAGAGGTTATGCCAACATTGGTTACTCCTTGGTGGCCTTTGCAAGTACACTTTGTTTATGTCATCGAAGTTGCTGCAGCCATGCTACCAGAACCAAAGGTGGTAACAACCGTCATCCTATTTTTCCATCTCCTTTCCTCCTACCCCATTGCCATTGCCTCCACCTCATGAGTGACAAGATCCACTCCTCCATGGTTCTTCTCTAAAAACAGTCTCCTCAATAGGTATTTTGGGTTTTAATTTGTATTATAGTTCATTGCTCCAATGGAGTCTTTCTCTCTCTCTCTCTCTCTCTTTCTCTCTTCAAAGACATCTTAATCTATTGGTTGTTGGTGAAGGATATTTTGTTTTTATAATACACTTTAGAATTTAATCAGTCCTTTTTTGGCATGGTTTCAATACTGCTTTATCAAATTCCTATGTTTTTGTTTGTCATGAATGGAAGGATAGACTTGAGATTTATACTCATTATTGTAGTTTACTCCCAATTAAGGTGAAAAGTAGATTTGTATGGTACTTAAATTTATTTGTGAATATTCAATCCATGCCATTGATTCACAACATCTTGCTTTTTTGATGAAGTATGCTTTATTTGAGTTAAAAGCTTGCATTTTAACTCTTAGTATGTTTTGTATAGTGCATAACATTCACAAACAAAGCAGCTCGAGAACTTTTTGAGAGGCTGAACAACTTGCTAGACAAAAATGTTTCATGCCAGCTTACGGTATTCCATGGACTCCCCTCTTTCATGTGTTTGAATAGCTAGCTTTTGATGTTAATATGGAGTGAATTATTTTTCTGTTGCAACTTTCCTCAAAATATGTTTTTGTCTCTTCTTTTTGATTGGATAAAAAGAAAGTTTATTTTGACCGATAGTGGCACATAATTAATTTGGCTCTGAAGAATCAGTCTGAATCAGCCCAGAAATAACCTTTATACTGAAAACCAGAATTGGAACATGAAAATAAACCATAAATAATCGTACTGTAATTTGTTTTTGCCAAAAAATACAGATATTTTTGACAGACAGGAGCCATTGTATTGACTTTCCAGAAAAAAATGCTGTAATTAATGACTTAACTGGACAATTGACCATATTCCTTGCTTGCCTTGTGAGGATTTGTATTTCCCATGTCTCAAATGATCAAGATTGTACTTGGTATCTATGTCACAATGGTGGGACTTAACAACCTTAATCAAATCTATGGGACCAAAGATACTCAAATTTAACTTTCCTGTTTAATGTTATCAGTACCAAAATTGTGGTTGAGGAGTCTCTAATATGTCACTTGTGCTGTCAAGAATGGAGCTTTATCACCATATTCCATAATAACCAACCAATTGTCTGCATCACTTGCATCCAAGGCCCCTTTATTAATCTTAAACTGTTCTTACCTGGAATCAGTTTTCAATGCTCATCTTCAAATGATAATTGATATTCGATATTCGTTATTTTGTGTTTACAAAAGGAGAGGAATACTTCTTATAAAGAAAATTACAAGACAATGTTTCTAAAAAGAAACAATCGTTAATTAAAGCAAACTAAAGCAATTAATTGAAAGATGCTAATACAAACTAAAGCGTAAACAAAAGTTACTAAAAGCTAACTAAGTTAACTAAAAGGAGACTAACGACTAACTAAAGCTAAGATGACCATTAACTATTACAATCAATATTTTAATACCCTCTCTTAATGGTCATCCTACAAACATAAACTAAGTCTACCCATATTCTGATAGTGCTTTAGTCATCAAAATGCATAATATGCAGATTCCTTTTGCTTAGTATATTTTGCCACTTGAGCACTCTGCCGAGACTCTTCCTGGTTGGACTTCTCATCAGCCAACCGCTTTTTGCAATACTTTTGAATATGACCAATCTTCCCACAGTAATGGTAAGTAATAGACTTCTTTGAGCCGTCCTCCGAATTGCCTCGTCCTTTCTGCTGAGTGGACTTGCCTTTGCCAATGTCCTTGGCAGTAAATGCTTGTTCAACATTGGGAGACTCACTGCTGCTCCCAAATTGTTTCCTCCACCTATCTTGCTGCAAGAGCTTGTTGCACAGTTCATCAAACTTCAAGTCAACATTGGTGGATGTAATGTTGATAGTTTCGATGAAGTGCTTGTAGGAACGTGGCAAAATTTTCAACGTGATCACCACCATATCCTCCTCTTCCATCTTGCGACCAATGGGCTCCAGTTGATCATGAATATCTTTGATTTTCATCAAGTGCTCTTGCAAAGACACTTTGTCAGCCATCATAATGGAAAACAACATATTCTTCAGGAAGAAAGCCCTGCCCTTGTTTGAGGTCTCATGAAGATCTTTCAAATGCTTCTAGATCTCTGCAATAGACTTACCGGATGGTATTTCTGGTAACATCTCATCGATGACAGATAATTTTAGAAGCATAACTGACTCCCTATTATCTCCATTATACTTTTATTGATCCTTCCCCCCAATTGTGGGACAAACTTTTGTACTTAGAACAAGTGCATCTAGACACCGGTACTCAAAGGTGGTAAGCATCCTCTGCTTCTATGTGTTGTAATTCTTTCCATTAAACCTCTACGCATTTTCCAACACAACATTGGACAAAGACACCATCCCTCCTATTTTCCAAAAGCATGAAAAATGAGGTAAGTTTGTGATTAGCAGGCACAAACTCTAGACAATTAGTTGGCACAAATTCTAGACAATTAGCTGGCACAACTCATGATTTTTCAAAATCGTCTAAAAATGAGGCTAAAAAATAGTAAGATTTTTCAGAAAAACCTTCAAAATCTCTAAAAAGTAAGATTTTCTCAAAAAAAATCCTTAAAAAACTTTTGAAAATCAGCAAAATTTTTTTTAGAATTTTTTTCAAAAACTCTTCTTCAAGAAACACTTGTAATTTTTTTAGAATTTTTTCTAAAAACTTTGTGATGAAATTTTATTTTTCAACCAGAAAAAATCTTGTTAAAAAATTGGCATTGGCACAATTTCTTTTCAGAAAAAATTGTCAAAACTTTGAAATTCTTTTTTTGTGTTCATCAACAAAACCCTAGCTGGAAAAATCCCAAACAATAGAAAACCCACGAATCTTTAGAAAATCCTGTCAAAACAGGTACAAAAACTAAGGTTCGCAGCTTAGAAAAGAGGGCACTAGAAACCCTTAATTAACTCAAATAATTAACTTCGTGGGGACACCAGAAACCCTTGAAGAGGCTCACGAGTTTGAGCAGAAATTCGCCCAAACTTGGCATGAATTTGAGATGCAGGCCCACGATCTTTAGAAAGCCACGATCATCTGAAAACAAATGTGAGGGAAAAATCGCGTGCCCAAAAATTACAAAAAAACACAATTTTCAAAGAGACAACCTATGCAGAAAAAAGGAGAAAAAACCCATGCATGCAGGAGGAAGAATCACCAAGTCGCGCGGCCAAGAAGAGACAGGAAACCGCACGATTTTTCACTTTAGAATTGGTAGAAAAATCTTCAAGTGATATGTAGAAAAAACCCTTGAAAAAGCCAGATGAGTCTTAAAAAAAATCGTGCGCCAAAACCCTCAGCACAATGCCCAAAAATCATGCGATAAATCGCCTAGGGAACAAATGTGATCTTTAGAGAGGAATCCGACACGATTTTACTAGACCAAAATACATGAAACTTCCAGAAATAAAACATGCACGAACATGAAAAAATCACGCGATTTCCCCCCGACCTAGAAAAATCCGCGAATCTGCTCAAAACCCTCAAAAAATCTTCACAAAATCCGCTTTAGAAGATCCTTGAAAATCTCTAAAAAAAGCTTGAATCTTCAACATGGAAGAAACCCTCATTTTTCAAAAAAATTTACGAATTTCCATAAAAAAATCCGTCAAAAACATCTAAGAAATTTGTAAAAATTCCTTAGGAAAACAACAAATTTTTATTACTAAAAAATTCGCCAAAAAAGTTTGAGCCTAAGCTCTGATACCATGAAATGATAATTGATATTCGATATTCGTTATTCTGTGTTTACAAAAGGAGAGGAATACTCCTTATAAAGAAAATTACAAGACAATGTTTCTAAAAAGAAACAATCGCTAATTGAAGCAAACTAAAGCGTAAACATAAGTTAGTAAAAGCTAACTAAGTTAACTAAAAGGAGACGAACGACTAACTAAAACTAAGATGACCATTAACTATTTCAATTAATATTTTAATACATCTGACAGGTTTTGTTTAGAACGTGCCTTAGCAATGAGTTATGCCTCTCCATTGGGGATTCATTCATGTAGATTCCACATATCCGGAGCAGGATGTCCCCATTTGAGATTTAGCTGCTTGCATTTTCTTCTGCCACTTGTTAGTACTCATATTCGGGCCTTCAGTCAATGCCCATACTACTTCAACTTTAGCTGTGTTGGTTTGCAAGGTTCTTCATTTTCTTTAAGCTGTATTGTCCGTGGGATAAGAGTACTGCTCACATGCTTAAATAGTATTTTGAATTTTTGGGGATACCATGTATATGCTCCAGCTGATTCATGAATTTATTTCCTGCGCAGCATACCAAAGAGAAGTGGAGTAATAATTGATTTGTATCTTCAGTTTGTGGTACACAAAAATTTCACCAAGATGGTTTTAAGAATTCTCCTTTCCTTTGACAATTGGGATTCAATATTTAATGGCAAAGCTCAGTGAATACCTTGGCCTTGGGTGAACTCTTAAGAGTTCCAAATTCTTTTCTAGACGGTATTCTCATGACTATCACTTCAACACTGTCTGCCTGTATGTAGTCTTCCTTCACTGAATATATAACCTTGCCTTGATTTCCCACCTTACCAAATCAGGTAGTCCCTGTAGTCGGCTATGTAAGTAATTAATTATGTTAGTCGGCCAAATAGTAAGTAAATAAATAAATAATACTTTGTGCATGGCAAAAGGAATTAGTATAAGTTGTAATCGGGAAATTCATCCCCGATAGTTGATTAGTTTGGCTGGGTAGTTGCCGATTGTTGGTGTCCTCAACCAACATCTACCAACTATATATATTGGCAATTAATTTGTATTCGGGGACAACATGGATGCTATGTGATGTAATGAATTTCCATTTGATGAATGAAAATACAAATCCAATATTTTGTGTATTGCATGTGTAATTGCTATCTTTTGTTACTGTTATTCTTTACTTTCGTTTACTTTGTATTCATCGGTTAAGTCACTTGGCGAGTAAACATTGGTGCCGTTGCCGAAATGAATCCTCATACACATGACATAGACGAGATAATGGCATTGTAATGGATCAGCTATCCGAAGAGCCGGTACAAGCCAACTAAGATAGATAACATGAGTTGACGAAGGATCTCATGAATCTGTGGGATATTTTGGTGAAGGATCACATATGAAAGGAGGCTCTCAGGCGAGAGGTACCTCAGGCAGTCATCTGGGACAACCTGACTGTCAACCTAGAGGTCGACTGCCTTCTCAACAGATTGTCGAGATTGCTTGCACGCCACTTCATTATACTGCAGATGTTCAGGACGACAAAGATTGAGAGCAAAGGCAACAACAAATACAACAGTACAAAGAGAGAAACAAATGGGAGGAGGAAGAACGGGACACCAACCGTAGGTGTACTCTCAGAAACTAATGCCCGTGTGACCAAACAAAGATAAGAGTTGAGTTCCAAGTAGCCAAGAATCATTCGAAGAATAGGGACGAAGATCACTAAGAATAAGAGAACAAGAAGACCAACGAAGAAGATTAAAACAAATCGTCGACGAAACAAACTAGGACCTTGCCGAAATAAACCAAGACCTTGCTGAAATAAATCAAAACCTTGTCGAAGATACAAACTAAGTCCCTTTCGGGCAATCGTCTGTAGCATACGAAGAAGAATATAAAGACTCCAAAAATGAATTAACTAAGTGTTGTGACCTTTTCACACGTCGCCCCATTCAAGATGGGGACCCCTAATTTTTGCTCCATTCTGGTCTTTTTGGCTTTGGTTTTGTCTCTCTCTCTCTCTCTGCCGGTCTCTTTTCTATCTGCCTTTTGAAGGATGTCTCCGCCATTGAGTTTAAACTTGAATTTGGCCAAGTCTGAAAATTAGGGTTTGTACTTTCTCGGTCAATCTGAGGTCAAGCAAGGTGAATAAATTGAAAACAGAGCTTAACATTGCTGTCAATATGCTTCTTGCAGGCTCTCAGCTAAATTTCATTAGATTTCGGTCACTTACTATTTTTAGTAAGTGTGTAATTCCGGGCGTTTCCTTCAACATTTTTGAGGTTTCAACAGTCACGCCGCATTCAGAACACATCAAGCTGCTCGTGTGCAAAATTTGAACTGAAACAGACAACTTACTATTTTTAGCAGTTCAGCTTTCGGAGCAGATTTCAGGGCTTAGATGCAGAGTTTTTCAACGCATGTCTGGAGATTCCTTTTGGGTTTTCAGAGACCTTCGCGACAGTATAACATGCAAAGTGAGACGACAACTTTCAGAGTTCAGCCTTCAGAGGCTATTTTTAGGGTTTGCATGGCAGGGTTTTCTTTGCATGTTGGCATATTCCTTATGGGTTTTTCGAGAGCTACGCAGTGATGTGACATGCAAACGAGATGGTCACTCATTTGGGAACTTACTATTTTTAGCAGGTGCATCGAGTGCCTCCCACACCAGAATCCGAGTTCGCAATGTAGCAAAAAAAGGACAAACAGAGGTCGTTTGATATGCATGCAGAACAAATTAGGGTTTCCGCGGGGAAAAGAGGGGTAAAAGTCATTTTCGAAAACCGGTGTACCACCACGATTAGATCCTTCAAGCTATCTCTAGTAAAATTTGAAGACAAACGAAGCACACTATTTATAGTAAGTCATTTTGGAAACAGGCTAAAATAACAAATCAGCCGCATGCCGGTGTCAGCAGCAAGTCACATGGTGAGGAGCACGTCATTCGAATTTCAAAGCAAACGGAGTTGTGGAGATATTAGAAGCGAGCAGTTACTATAAATAGCATACCACCTTCAGAAATGGGCTAAAAATAGCAGGCCAACCCGAAATAGCAGTGTCAATAGGTTGATGAAGTCGTGAGGAAACAGTGTTTAAAATTTCAAAACGATCTGAGCTTTTGAAGTGTGAAAATCAAGGGACTTACTATTTATAGTAAGGCATGGAGGAACTGGCAAAGACGAAGAAAAAGTGACTAAGTCTGGAACTTCATCCTGCACCACCTTCCAAATGCGCCCATCTTCAGCTGGAGTCAGGAAAATGGCTAAGTGTTCAAATATCCTCCTGCCTTGGTGAAATGCGCCCTCTTCACAGGCATGAAATGAAAATTTTTCTAAGTGTTGAGTCTCGTCCTACTCATGCCTTGAAATGCGCCCAAAGGAGAATGGAGAAAGTTTAAAAAAATTCTAAGGCATAGCTAAATCCTCCTCCACCTTCAAAATGCGCCCAAGGAAAAATAAGATGATGAAAAATATTCTAAGTCATTGTTGAATCTTCCTGCCACCTCCAAATGCACCCAGCAAGTATTCAAGGTGTTTGAAAAAATTTCTAACATGTTTCATCCTCCTCACATGGCAAAATGCGCCCACTTCTCAAGAAAGTCAAGGAGGTCAACAAAGTTCGTCCTTCACCCATGGCAAAATGCGCCCAACTCAAGGTAGTGGCATGCAAAAGTTTTCTAAGTATGAAATGCTTATCCTCCTCCTATGGCAAAATGCGCCCATGCTTGGGAAGCTAGAGAAAGTCAAGGGAAAGTCAAAGATGTTCATCCACCTTACATGCCTAAATGCGCCCAAGTAAGGCCACATGAGGACAAAAGAAGGATGCCCAAAGGTCACTAAGGCGTTGGAAGTTTCATCCTTTACATCTTGTCATATGCGCCCAAGAAAGAAGTCAAAAGTCAAAGAAACTTCATCCTCCATCACCTTGAATATGCGCCCATCCACTTGACACTTCAAGATGCGCCCATCACAAGTATGAAAACAAGTCAAGATGGCGTTGAAAATGTTTTATCCTTCATGACTAAGGAAATGCGCCCAAGTTGATAAGAATAAAGGGTGAATGTTGCTAAGGCGTTGGAGTTTTAAATGAAAGTGTCCTCTTCTAAGTGCTAAATGCGCCAAGTGCAACATGATATTGCTAAGTAAAAAAATAAAACATGCCTAGGCGTTGGAAATTGCCAAATGAAAAATAAAACATGTTATGATGTGCCTTCAAGAAGATTTTTTAAGTGAAGTTGATAAAATTTCCCACCATTGGCAAATGAGCATGGATGAAATAAAATTTTCCTCACAGGCAAGGTGAATGAAGTTGAAGTAAAATTTTCTAAGGCAAAATTTTCAAAAGTGCTGAGTGATTCAAAAATTTTCTAAGGCAAAGAAATTTTCCTTAGGAGAAATACGCCCAAGTTGAAATAGTGATGAAATTTCCTAGAGCACAAGCAGGATTGCCAGTGAAGGAGTCCGATGATGCCAGCTGCACAGGATCAACAAAAATATTTTCAAGTCAGAGCAACAAGAAATGTTCACAGAGATGAAGAAACGGGTTAAATTGCAAAAGGAGATATTTTTCTAAGGTTCAAAATTTTAAATGAACCCGTTCGTATGAACCCGTTCATTGTACACCCATGAGTTCGACGCATTCCGAGGGAAATTTTCTTCTGGGTATTGAAGATCTTCAATGAGAAGTTGATTTCAAAGTCTTCCACGCTTCGCCAAAGCCTTTCGTGGTGAATATTTGTGATGGGCACAGGGTTGATGAGTTTTCCTAAGGGAAAATTTTCTAAGGCAAACTGAAGAAAATGTGTTTTCAAAGTGAAATCCTCCAGACGATGAATTTGAAAGGAATTGCCTAGGTGAATTTGCTCAAATTCTTCGTGAAGATAATCTTCTTGAGCCGGAGATGAATAAAATCAAAATCGTCAATGACCCAGCTGATGAAATGAATTTCTGAAAGATGATACGCCCTTGAGGAAGATGGGTTGAAAATTTGGCTAAGGCATGAAGAATCATGAAGAAGGCAGAAGTTGGCTAGTGAAGGCGATGAACGCTTGGAAGTTAGAGCGTGAAAATCCTGGCAAGTAAGTTGAATTTATATTATGAAGTGTTCTAATACTCTTCTCCTTGCTTGTTTTGCAAGAGGAACGTCGAGACCAAACGACGATGACTTAGGAAGATGAAGCAAGTACTCCACGATTACATTTCAACCTCGAAGGAAGAAAAGTTGCAAAAAATGGCTAAGTGTTGAGACTTAGTATAACTCAAGTGACAAAGAAGAAGTTGAAGAACAACGTCAAGAAGAAGATCGAGAACAGTATGAACGCGTCTACAAACGGGAATCTTCTAGAAGATGGTGGCCATTAATTGCTCATTTATTGCCCCACTCCATTATGGCGTTTTAGGGCGAATCTTGTTTAGGGCTGAGGTGGCACAATTGGGCCATCTAGTCGATTGTAATTTGAGCCGTCCGTTGGACTTGGCCATCTATAAAAGGGGCATCCCCCCTCATTTGTAATTCAGTAGAGGTAGAGCTTAGAGATCAAACTAGAGAGTAGAGCAGAGGCACTTTAGTTGTAATATCTTAGCATAGTGTAGTTTGAAGAAGAAGGAAAGTTTTCCTTTGAAAACTTTGTAAGAAATTGTTGCGAAAAAACTATTGTAATAAAAAATCTTTCATTGAATGGTGAATTCATTTTTGTTATAAGTAGCTAGCAAGATTTCTTCATCCCTTCAACTTCAAGTAGCATAAAGTAGTGTAGTTTTCGGTTCATGCAAGTAGTTTACTTTGGATTTGTGGTGTTTGATCGACGTAGCTTCTCTTTATCCATACCACTAGCGACTCGCTGACGGTGAGTTTGCCTTGCGTGGTCAACTGGACATCATTTCAAACTTAACTTCGATTGTGATTCGTATGCTTGTATGCCTCGTTGTGATGGTACATGCATGTTGAATTATAATTTGAATATTCTTCGTTACTCCCTTGAAGATTGCACCGATTTCGCTGAAGCTGTCCGATGTGAGGCTAGGTGAAATCCGGTTGAAGTCTGCTGAAGTCGAACTCCACATATCTTGCACTTAGAGTAGAACATAAACTTCTTAGGCCCTACACTCATTTAGTTTCAGTTCATTTCTGGTTAGGATTAGGAAACTTGTGCTCACTTGCCAAATAATTCGAACCACGTGAAAGCCCTTAATCTACTGTCTGTTGTCAGCTGTCGAACAATTGTGTAAGTCCCCTTGAAATACCAGCAAAATCACATCAAGCCAACTGAGACTATTCGCACTGAAGGAACCTTGGAGTTAAATGTATGATCTATCTCACAATCTTAGCATGCAGGAAACTTTGTTCAAGAGAGGATAGAGTAGCCGTTGGCGACTTTATTCTGTGTTGGTGTAGTCGCAAAAACCACGTCAACACTAAGGAACTTGAAAATAGTATACATTGTGTCTGAGAACCATCCATATCTAGAGAGGAACCGAGAATTGGAGGATCCGAATCGAAGACCCCCATATTGGAGGGAGTGTAGGAGCGACCCCAAGGACACCCGAAGTGTAGAGGACACTGAAAGTGAATGTGTGGAGGATTCGTATGTGGCTGTGAGTGCAAGTGAGGCACTGGAACGTGTTGAGAGAAACAATCCAATCAGGTCCAATGCACAAGGAAGAAATCGAGGAAGGAAGATGGTAACTCCACTAGCTAGTTTGAGTGTTGAGAGGGAGAAACTATTGAAATTCACGGGGAACGGGTTGTAGGATCCCGTCAAGCACTGCAAAACTAGTGAAACTATATGGATAGTGAATGGGCAAGAAGACAAAGGCTACTGGTTGAGAGCATTCCTAGCGACTCTTAGAGGTATAGCAATTGATTGGTAAACAAAACTAGAAGCAACACATAAAGCAACATGGGAGGCACTAAGAAGAGCATTCCAAGAAGAATTTAGACTTCTAAGAGATGATAACGAAATTGTAGTGGAAATATACAATACTAAACAAGGAAAACATGAGAACGTACGAGCTTACAATCATAGGCTCAAGGAGTTGTTGGTAAAATTTGAGACTCAACCAGCAGACAGATTGAAGAAGTGTTGGTTTATCGAAGGGTTGATCCCTTTGCTAAGGAAAACGATGGTTGTACCTCCATCATTATACACAGACGCCTACAATTAAGCAATGGACATAGAAAGCGAAGACAAGACATCTTCCTGAGGAAAGAGGAAGACAAATGATGATGAGAGTACAAATGACAACAACAATGGTGAATAAAAGATCGTGCAAGTATTGAGAAAAGATATGATGAGAATGATTTAAGAGCTAAAGTCTGAGAAGGAGAATACAAGAGAAAACATAGAGTTGTCGTGCACTGACTATAAGGGAGAGGGTCACACAAAGGAAAATTGTCCGAAAAAGTTATTCGACAATATCTGTTAAGTAATGGGACATTCCATCAAGGAATGCCCATACAATCTGAAAACAAGAAGCATGCCAGTGCTCTTTGCACAAGGGGAACAGTCAACCCCTCCGGCCACACCACGTAAACCCTAGAACAATAGTGGATTGAGAAGTATAATACAATACGACACCAAAGGTAGACTTATGATATAGTGCTGGAAGTGCAACAAATGGGGTCACTTTGACAGGGAATGCTAAAATAATCAAAGTACGAGAGGTAGACTATGTAAATGGTGTGCGCTGGGTGACCACAAAGACACTGACTGCCCCAAACGAAAAGGCATCAATATGATAGTCGTGGAGGATCAGAATGAAGAGGTACTGGCAATCACCAAAGCACAAACAAAGAAAGCTATCTACTGAGACACTCGCATAGAAAAGGAATGAATGAAGGAATCCAAAGCAGAGGTAGAACAGGCAATGGCTAAGGAACGAAGAACCTCTTAGGAGACTCCAAGTACCTTGTGGCGGTCGGAGTCAAAAAAGAACATCGTATGACAGGTATTGTAGACCATCGTACCCATCAAAGTAACCGATCTTCTCTAGACTATGCCACAATTACGAATGGCAATCACAAACATAGTCGGTGATGAACAATGCTAGCAACAAAAAGGTCGAAGGAAGGAGATGGTAGTAGAACCGCCATTTGAGGGTGAACAAGTCATCGACCCATTGTTGTTGACAATAAACATTAGGAAGAAACCAACGATCGTGCAAATGGAGATCGGAGGGAAGAATCTAACAAACACGATCGTTGATGGAGGATTGTGAGTCAACGTACTACCCAAAGACACATGGAAGAGTCTTGGGAAACCTATGCTTTGGCCATATGCATTCCAATTGGTGGGAGTCGACCAACATGGCATCAAGCCGTTGGGAACATTGATGGTGCAGAAAGTGATGATTGGGACACAACCATTCTTACTAAATTTTGTAGTCATTCCATTGTAGAAAAAGGCGTACGATGCACTGCTCAGAAGAGGGTGGTTGGTTGTAGCCAAGGTAGACCACAGTTAGAAAAGAAACACACTACCTATAGAGAACAATGGAAGGAAATATGTAATTGACTTGAGGAACCAAGCAGTCAACGAGGAATTAGCATTGTCAGACTTAGAGTTTGGAGGAGTATCAGGAATGGATGAAGAAAGGGGACTTTAGAATTGAATAATGAAGTTATCCTAGATCTCCAAGAGTGCTTGGATAACGAGACGAGTTCACTCAAAAGACTCTTCCATTGGCAGATGGAGGATTATGAAGTATTCCAACGAGATTGCAACATGCTACAAATTAAAGAAACAAAAGGAGAAGAAGAAGACGAGGCATCTGTGATGGCCCGTTCCCAAACGAATCAACTCTCTGTGATCTTGAAGAATCTCTGATATCTGATGCAGGAAAACTTGAAATCACGTTTTGAAACACTCCTCTACTTTCAATATCAAACACCCGATAAGTGGAGTTTCCGGAGTTTGTGACTCCTCTGAATCAGCCCGATCTAGGCGTAGACTGTTCCTGGCTGGAGATGCTTTGTCGATGGTAGAAGGAATGCTTATTCCTACGGAGAATAGATTATATTCACTTATTCTGCTCTTTGGGACCTATCTGTGGCTTTGACGTCTGGTGGAGATTTGTCTTCGCAAGAGTCTCTCCTTCCGTAAGCCTGTGATGATCCCTCTTTTACCTTTACGTAATCTTAAATATCTTCATGGTGGAAGATCGCGACCTTCTTCAATCGATATATTCCCCCTATATGAAGAGTTGTGTCTTTTGGATGTCTACAGTAAACAACGATTATTATTAATTGTATAGTTATTTAATATGATTATGTTTAAACGTATAATGTCTATATATTTTTAATATATGCTTGCATAAATATGCGTAATCTGCTTCCAATATGATTTGAAGAAGAATGAATAAAAATACTTGTAGAAGATCGATACTTATCTTATTAATGAGGGAAGATCGATACTTATCAATGAGGGACATTACAAGTCTTCCCCCCTTTGCTTTGCTTGTCCTCAAGCAAAATACAGTGTCCTCTATGTTCTTCATTTCTCAGTGTAATTTGAGAAAACGGTTGCAATAATCATTACAACTAACTTCCTCAAATCTTTAAGATCCCCGTTTCTTAAGTTGAGAGAAGGGTTGCAACAATCGTTACAACCAGACTTCTATATACTCAACATTAATCTAGGTAAGGGTTGTAACAATCGTTACAACTAGACTTGTTAACTGAGGAAAGTGTTGCAACAATCGTTACAACTAGACTTCCATATACTCAGTTTTATTTTGGGTAAGGTTGCAACAATCGTTACAACTTAACTGAGAGAAGTGTTGCAACAATCGTTACAACTAGACTTCCATATACTCAGTTTAATTTTGGAGATTGGTTGCAACAATCGTTACAACTTACCTGAGAGAATCGTTGCAACAATCGTTACAACTAAACTTCCTCATTTTTAGCTTAGATTGGAAGGAAGGGTGCAATAGTCGTTACATCCAGCCTCATTCCATATTTCCTGCAAACTTACACATTTTTATATATATATATAAAAGAAAATTTATTGCATTAGAGAGTGTTGTATATAATAGTTATTCTTGTCTTTGTTTACTCTTGAGAGTCTTAATAGTCTCTTCCTGCTCCCATGTAGCATCATCTTTTGGAAGTCCTTTCCATTTAATTAGGATTTCGGTGATGGTTCTGTTCCTTAGCCTCCTTTCTCTGGTGTCAAGGATGAACTCTGGCTCCAAGGTGAGTTGTCCCTCCTCATCTAGTGGAGGTAACTCGGTGCAAGGAAGGATTTGTTGTCCCAAGACCTTTTTGAGCCTGGATACATGGAAAACATTGTGGATCCTGCTGTGTTCTGGTAGCTCTAACTCATATGCGACCTCGCCTACCTTTTTTATAATTTTGTAAGGCCCATAGAATCGTGGCTTCAGCTTTTCAGCCCCATTCTTTTTGATTGATGTCTGCTTGTATGGCTGGATCCGTAAAAAGACCAAATCCCCTATTTCAAATGTCCTTTCTGTGTGTTGACGATCAACATAGATTTTTTGCTGGTTTTGAGCTTTTTGTAGGTTCTCCTTAAGGGTTTTCATGAGGTCAATGTTCCTTTGTATGAAATCTTGTGCACTTTGTACTTTGCTTTCCTGAGTGATCAAGTGCCCAAAGGACGGGGCGTCATAACCATATAGGGCCTTAAAAGGGCTCATCCCGATTGACATATGATGAGTGGTATTATAGCAATACTCGCCCAAGTGTAGCCATTTGACCCATGCTGTCTGTTCTCCTATTACATAATTCCTTAGGTAACCCTCTAACCATTTGTTGACTATTTCTGTTTGACCATCCGTTTGTGGATGATAACTTGTACTTGGGGTTAGATTGGATCCTGCTAGGCGGAAGGTTTCTTGCTAGAATTGTTTAAGGAATTTCCTGTCTCTATCATTGATGATTGTTTTGGGTAGTCCATGAAGACGAAAAACTTCCCTGAAGAATAACTCTGCTACTTGTGATGCCTTGTATTTAGATGAAACGACAAAGAAATGGGCATACTTAGAAAGTCTATCCACAATCACATAAATACTATCCTTTCCATGTACCTTGGGCAATCCGGTTATGAAGTCCATTGAAATGCTTTCCCATTTCTGGTTGGAAATGGGTAGGGGTTGAAGAAGACTTGCTGGATCAATTTGCTCCGTCTTATTTCTCTGACATGTCATACTCTTGTACATGTTTGAGCATGTCGCCTTTCAACCCCTTCCAAGAATACACCTCTCGGATTTGTTTATAAGTCTTTGTTGTACCCAAAACCAAAATTTTTGCTTCACTAAGGCATTTTGCTTAATTGAGTCTTAATGTTGTTAAAGTGATGTCAGAAGGTCGTTTTTGGGGTTTTTAAATATGGAGTTGGTGTCAATATCATGTCAATCTGTTACTGAAGAGATTTGAGAAAAATGAAAATCTGAAGAAAAACATCAAAATTTTCTATCTCTGGAGAAGGGAGCATATTCTGAAATGGGCGCCCTATCTTTTAGGGGCCCAGATCCTGTTTTTAGGGTTTGTCACCTCCAGTAGACTTTTGTCCGGCATCACGTCAGCTTCGCAGTGAGCTATCAAGTTTGTCAAACGGACCTGTTTTGAGCAAGTTACAGAAGATACAGCGCAAAACAAGGCGAAAGCGAGAATTGACTAACACTGGAGAAAAGCGCAGCTTTTCAGAAAGGCGCCCATCTTTTTGAGGTGCCAAACGAAGGTTTTTGACTAAATGCGACCCAAGATGTTTATCTCACATTTGTTCGAGCTTCGCGACGCATCCATCAGTGGGTGAATCTGAGTTGCTGAAGTGCCTGAACCTGAGGTCGAACGTGGGGTCAAATCTTAGTCAAAATATCGAAGAAAATGAAAAGAGCACATTTTGAGAAAGGCGCCTAAGCTTTTCAAGCCTTTAATGCTTTCTTTTTGGTGATATCAGATATTCAATATGTCAGGTGTATGTTGACTTTACCGTTGCTGTCACCAGGCCGATTCGGAAGATGACTTCAATGACTTCGCGATCGGAGTTTTATATTATTTTTGTCGTTTCGAAATAGCTAAGTCACGGAGTGAAAAGCGTATTCTCAAAGAGGCGCCCTTGTTTTCACCCCTGGAGCGTTTTCTTAGGAAATATTACTTGCTTGCGGTAGTTATTAAGAATGAGGTTAGCTACGCAGTGAACCTGAGATCCAGTCCTGAAAATTGATAAAACAAAAGTTATGAAGGATTTTGTTTTTCCCTTCGTACGAAATGCAGAAGTCAAAATTTGACTAAGTCTGAGAAAAAGCGCAGCTTTTCAAAAAGGCGCTTGGATTTTTGAGACTTCAGATGTCAGTTTTATGATGAATGGTCTCAAGATATCTTTTGGTTAGTTTTTACTCAGCTCTGCAATGCACCTGTCAGCCAGTTAATCGGAGAAGTCAGTCAACCAGTGTCAGAGGATGAACAGAGGTCCCGGCAGAGGTTTTAGCTTAAATTTTCATGAAATTTGGCTAAGTCTGGAATTCGCTTGAGAGTTCAAAGTTGAGTTTTCGAAAGAGAGTTGAATGGACGCCTTAACTGGAGTTCTAACTGTAGTTGGACTAAACGATTTCTGGGTTGTCATCTTCAGTTCGTATATTGGCATGTTGAGTGATCTTTCAGTTCGCATGTCGAGTTAACTAGTTCGCATGTTCAGTTAACTATCTTGCATGTCGAGTTAACTTGATTGCATGTCCACTTAACTGAAGATTATCACTGAATGTCAACTGAAGTCCACATGCATGGCGAATTTGGTTGCAATTGTGAAGATTTTAGTGAAGATGGCGCTTCATTAAATGTCAACTGAAGTTCAAGAAGGACGGCATGAATGATGAAGCATATTTTAGTGAAGTATGGCGCATGAAGTTGTTAACTTTAGTTCCAAAAGGGTCGCCATATTTAGGTTTGAATAGTGAAGCATGAATTGGTGAAGCTACGCACTTTTCAAGGAATGGCAACTTTAGTTCCAAAAAGGTTGCTATATTTAAGATTTTATTAATTAAAGCATGTGAAGTTGGCGCATTCTTGAAGGCCAACTGAAGTTTGAAAAGGGTCGCTATTTTTAGGGTGTTTATTGCATGAAGATGGCGAATTCCTCATCTCAATCAAGATTGCTAACTGAAGTTATCAAAAGGGTCGCCTTAGGTCAAATTTGGTGAATCCAAAGCAAGTGTGAAGGATGGCGAACTCAATGAAGATGATTAACTGAAGTCAAACTCGTATAGAGTGGTTAACTGAAGTGTTGAAGGGCAAACCCTAATGCACGGCTCTTTATTTAGCATATTCGAGTTTTAGTTAACTAGAAATGGGGTCCAATTAGAAGCCAAGCGCATTTTTCAAGGATTCCTTGCCTTATGCGAATTTTCAATGATGAAAATCTATATATTTCAGCAAAGGCGTCCATTATTTCATCATCTTTTGCTCTGAAGCTCATATTTCTCTTGAGTGACCAGCAAGGTAAAGGTGATACAGGTGTCCAAATTCAGCGTTCTTCGTAGCAACGAGTTCAGATTGTTCAGAGGAAGGCGATTCTAGACTTTATTTCCACTTTGCATGCAGGTTTTATCAAATTCCAGAGAAGAGATTTGCAGATTTTTCAGAAGTAGACAAGCAAAACTTTCTATCTTCTGTCTTATTTCTTCTATTTCTCACCTTAGGTACTTTCTTCGCATGTCAAAGAAATTCAACATTTATTCAGAATCTGATCATCTGGGTTCGCATATTTCAGCATATACAGCAAAACCCGTCTTAGATTTTTGAGAAAATCGCCCCGTAGCCTTCGATACGAGAAGCTCGTGCTTTTTTCCGAGAATTTCTTTGCATGTGGGCTTGAAACACATTTTTTCGAGAATCCAGCTATCTGGGTTTGTTCAGAATTCAGTTGTGCACAAAACCCATGTTCCAGAAAAACTTCGAAAATTTCTTCCGTCAGAGGCTATTTTTAGCTTTGTCCAGAGGTTTTTAGAAAGTTCTCCAAATATATTCGACTTTACAGTCAAAAGTCATCATTTTTAAAATGCAGTTCAATCTTATTGATTACAAGGTGAAATCAGCCCTTACACATAATTTCATCAAAACTTCAGATACAGACTTGAATCATGTTTATCCAGTGGTTAATCTGAGCAGTCTGGAGGGTGTTAGCAGCAATTCGTTGAAGAATCTTGAACGTTCTGGGTTGCTGGCAGCGGCATCCATTCCTATTACTATCTTCGATCTTGAGTTCGTACTTGCTTGCATTAAGCATTATGACTCGTCTTCACGACAGATCAGATCAGCAGACGGAAGGGTTGTTTGCAGTCTCAAACCAAAGGACATAGAGAAATGTTTTGCTATTCCTCCTCGCTCAGATAACTTCACTGTTGTTCTTGAAGCTTGTGAGAAGATATGGGATGCTGATCCACAACGTTCACAGAGGAAGGTTGCTCAGAAATGGTTGACAGTTCAGAAGACTAACTTGCCTAAGAAGGTTGGTCGTGGAGAATTCAAAGAGGAAGTTGCTGTTTTGATAACTTTACTCAACCGAGTTACCGGTCAATCTGATGCTAGCACTTTCCGTCCATGGATGTTTTACTTGATTACCAGAATTCTTGATGGTACAGAACGTTTTGATTGGGCTATGCTGATTAGTGATTGCTTACATCAGCAAATTACTAACTTTCTCAAATATCATGAGTTTCATATGATATCCTACTTGGTGTACTTGGTTGCATTTCAAGGTAGTTATAAGCTTCTTAAAACCAATGGCACTCTCGGTGTTCAGCGTGTTCATGAGTATTATTCTCAGTTGGAGTTTTCTCAATCCGAGCAGGACTTCCGAGCAGTCAATGATCACTTTTCCATGAGAACCGTGAGAGATCTTGATGACGAAATGCACATTCGTATTTCTGCCGAGGCCAAATCAGCGATGGAGACTTAGGCGGATTGGTTCATACAGTTTCCTACTTTCACATACCTTTGTGTTTATGGGTATGTTGGAGAGCCCCTGATGTTGCCAAGGTATCCGTCAGACAAACTTATCTTTATGGAGTTCCTTAGACAGATGCAACATGTTCACTTCTTTCTTCGTAGTCGTCATAAGACTGCTGCTAATTTTCCATTCACATTGGGAATTTACACATGTAATGCGGCGACAGATGCCAGGTTGATGTCTACGGAGATAGAAAGGTTCAAACTCAAGACTTACATTGAGAGGCGTTCCTATGATCCTCTCGGTCATTATACAGATCGGTTAGAGCGAGGGATTGCACACAAGCCAGCACTTGAAGATTTCTGGGCTAACTGTGAAGATGAGTTCGAGGTTCGTCGTCGTCACTATTGTAGACTTACTGTTGGACAGCTCTCTGATTATCTGTTAGAAGATGTTGATGGTTTGTCGGATGATGATGGAGAGGTTCTTCTTAATTCATATGTCAAAGATCAAGTTGCTAGGCAGCCACTTCGCTCACCTGATTGGTTCGCCAAGGAGAATATTTCTATTGAAGAGGTTTCTAGATCAGTTATAAAGACTAGCAAGTTGTTCTTGGAGAGCAAACGAACGCGAAAGTCAGTTCCTGTAGCAGAGCCGCCAAAGGATTTCTCTTCGTTGCCTTCTACTTCTAGGGCAAGACCTAGAGTCAAAGCCATTATAATACCTCCAGAAGGGGTTAAACTCAGTGGAAACACGGGGAAGAGAGCTACTCGTAAGAGGAAGCAGAAACAGGTTGAGAATGTTCCTGAGGTTCCGGTAGAGACAGTTATTCAAGCTGAGCCTCATGTTTCACCTCCTAGTTCACCTCACATACAACCT